>JAODLD010000040.1:18515338-18529890 GCA_026781065.1 Mormyrops boulengeri | reverse complement strand
CTGCTAAAAAAGTATTTAATGACTCTCCAAACACCATAAAACACAGTTAACATCAGGCTAAGATGACTGCCTGGCTCGGTCTTCCGTGATCTGTGTGCTGTCTACGTGTAAAGGATTGACTTTACTCGCCACGGAAGGTTCCGTGGAAATGTCTCCATGATTAACTGGCTGGCTGATTAAGCAGTCATGCAAATAACACGGGGAGGGTAAAAATGACTCTAATTTCACCTGGTGGCCCCCAGCCACGATTCAGTGGTGTCATACCTAATGACTCCTTGAAAGACCTGCAGGGATAGTCCTAAATATCATCTGTGCCAGGAATGACGTGTGATTTAAACGAAGATCTTCCCTGCACCATACCTTCTAAATTAAGAAAAAGCTCTACTGAACTCAGGATGAAGTCAGTGACAGGGTTTGTCACCCAAATAATAGAAGCTGACACAGCTTCAAAGTGGTGACAGTCACTCTCTGTACCACTTATTGCGCTTCAGAACAGACCGTTCCAACCGGCATGCTACATGAACATTTATTACAAAACTCTCAGCTAATAATAATTTTATCACATTTGAAAATGTGTCTTGTGTCGAACTTTTGAACCAGCGAATAGTGCAAGTTCATTAAATCTGAATAAATCAATCACTCAGCTGCTTCAATTAAATGCATGTGTGTTTCTGGATGCAATATGTTGCAGATATTGTGAGGTCACATATATGACATCACACTAAGTATTTATATAAATATGTATATAATAGTGACATGTTATTTTTCTATTTTGAGATATGTATATTTCCTTGACTTACATTGCTTAGTGATACAGTTTTTGTGTGTCACCACTTTAGTTTTCCTAAGACTTTGGACCAATGATATGCAACAAACCCTTTTACTCTTATAATGGGACTTCACCAGCTCTCAAACTTTCTGACCTCACTCTAGCAGCTGTTATATGGTTTTACTGACAATTGATTAATGCTAAAAATACTCTTTGTGTGAATTTGACACCTACACCACAGAAATAATATGAAATTTCAGCATTCTGTTATGGTACATAAATACCTATTTGTGTACAACCCTAAATCGGCATGTGAGTCAGATGTAAAAGCAGCACTCCAGTTCAGTGGGAGGTGGTGTGGTGATTAGCACTGCTACCTCCCTCTTCTGCAACCAGGGTTCAAGTCTCCACTCTGGCTCCGCATGAGGAGTTTGCGTGTTCGTGTTGCAGGGTTTGCTTCCTGCCACAAACCAAAGATATGCTAAGGTGAATTAGAATTACCAAACTGCCCATAGAGGTGAGAGTGCCCTCCAATGGGTTGGTACCCCATCCTGGGTTATTCTCTGCCTTGTACAAGTAATCCGAATAGGACAGGCTGGTACAGAAAATGGATTGACTTGGGCAGGGGCAAAGATGGCTGTAAGATGGAGGAGCTAGCTGGATATCCCAGAGCGGGACCTCGTCAGGTGATTATTTCTTTTCCTTGTTACCCATTAAACGCTGATGCCCTATCCACCATGTCAACGCACCCCTTGCTACTACCCAACACCTGTCTGATTTTCTTTTTTAATTTGTATTGCGTTGATTCCATATGTGTTTTTATTCCGCTCCATCATTTTCCATTAAACTAATCCCCTCTTCAGTCCCAAAGTACTACATATTTCTTTCTCTGATCCCGGTATCATGTGATTCAGTCCTGGCACGCCCACCTCAGCTACGATTTGTGGTTAAATTGTACTTATTTGTTTAACATATGTACGATTTGCCTCTCTTTTCAGTGTTCTTCTCTCGAAGGGGGAACTAGGATACGTGACTGAGATTGGAGAGGAGCTGTGAAATATTAAAGTGTACCAACTTAAATAGTTAATAATGTTTGAAGGAAGTATGTTATGCCGATGATAAATTAGTGATTTTCTGAGTGCACAGTGTACCATCAAACTAAAGACTAACAAATACATGACGTGGCTTCTGGGACAAGCAAACAGGAAAGTATGATGGGAAATGGTGCTTGCAATGTGAACGAGTGAGAAATTATAATACCTCTAGAGACAAAGAAGAAAAGACAATGCTGGAGGAACTGTATGGATGCAGAGCAATGCCTTAGAAGATCCCAGAAGCATGTGGCACCTGTGAGATGCTGTGGGTGTGAAATGACGTGCGTGTCAAATGTGTACATCACATTTTTAGAATATGAATGAAGCAGTTTGCTGTCTGAACGTGTATTAACAAACACTTCATCTGAAGGTGTCCTCACCTCTTCTTCTGTGAAGGTGGCACATCTGGTGTACTTTATTTAAGGAAGCTGGAGGGGCCTAGGAAAGGTCTGAGAAGAATTCTGTTTGGTAGGCATTTTCCAGGACTTATTGCTGGCTTTAAGTGGTGACAGGGGTCATTGTGTAAATTTTAGGATGATTAAAGCCCAAATATGGCACCTCTTACTGCAGCCGAACACGCGGCAGTGAACTTAAACGCAGGGAAAATGCATTCCAGAGGTACCCTGGGACCCAGGTCACACCTCTAACACAGTAACTCACCCCACCCACACTTGGTGCCAAGGGCATGGGGCATTCCTGCTGGGGGGCATTCCTGGTTGT
This sequence comes from Mormyrops boulengeri, assembly GCA_026781065.1. Lineage (NCBI taxonomy): Eukaryota > Metazoa > Chordata > Actinopteri > Osteoglossiformes > Mormyridae > Mormyrops > Mormyrops boulengeri. Next base: position 18,527,307 of record JAODLD010000040.1, on the reverse strand, counting down.
CAAAGTGTAAGAGGGTCCTAACATGTAATTAGATGGCGACCTGGTTACAGTTTTGGGTCACTACATCATTAAACCCACACTAGAAGCAGCTAAAGATCTTCACTTCTGGGTATTCCTGTTGTTACCCAGTTGCTCTTTCTCTATATTCAAGAATAATATCAGCAATATATACAGAAATATATTGTACAGCTTGGAAAGAAAGGTGCCTTTATTCTCTGTTTCCCAGGCGTACCTGTATCTGCAGGGAAAATGGAGGAGCGGGCACCTGAAAGCATGGACACATTTTGGCGCCAAGATGGTGAAGCAGATGGTATGGAAATGTTCAGTGATGGCAGCAATACGCATGTGGCCGGCACATGTATTTTACATTAATCTTTGATCTCGCCGACAAACACCGTTATACGAGAGGTCTCCCGCTTCAGTTACACGGTGAGCAGCAGCAGGGAATTTAACAGAAAGTAATGCCGTTTTAGGTAACGTCGCCATAAACCATGTCGAGATCCAGGAATGGGCCCAAAAATGTCGGGCTGGTTGGGTGCGGGGGGGCCAGTTGGGGGCGGGGGGCAGGTTGGTAGGAGTAACAGGACATGTGACTTCATCCCTTCAGCCATTAAAAATGGAAAGATGCAGTAAATCACCATCACCTCCGAACCTCTACCTCCGGAGACAGGGGTCACTTCTCAAAAGGTCAAGACAGAGGTCACTTATGACGAAAGCTTAAATCGGCCTGAAAACCAGACGACCGACTGAGTAATTTTATGAGCCATTATTTGAAACAGAGTGACTGAGTTACTAGGATACATAAAAGAAAATGTTGGAAAACTCTCCTCAGCTGGTTCTTCTGTTTTTACTCATCTCCACAAAGATTAAACACATGCAACTCTGCTTAATGAGGATAAAAGTAAGTGGCTAGACCTCGTTATGATACCTTTATGACTGAATGTGGTGGTGGTGCTCAGAGACCCTACCCTTCTGCTACTCGTCCTGTCACAGAACACTGGAGCGATGCACCTCAAAGCAGAAGGTAACTTTCTAAAGGAAACCAACAGATGATTGCTGATCCTTTGAGGAGGTGAAACCATGGCATGAAACAGAGAAACGAGTCTTTGCAGCGTTCAGTCGCTTAGTTCCCTCAAACCTTCTAAGAATAACCTACTGCTAACAAGAGCAGATGGAAGTTTAGCATATGCTGTCTGTAGCGTTTTGTGTGTTGGTTGAAGTGTATAATAATTCTGCATTTTAACAAGCTCTATAGCTGTTTCATCAAACCTTTTGTGTTTAACTGGTTTGACACACATTAAAATCATACCTATGCAAACACACAAGTCTTAATTGCCTTTTATAAGAAGCAGAGAGGGAATATGGATAATGTGTAGCCTTTGAATGAACCTACACCAGGTCCCTGTTATATGCCTGTAATTTTCTTGAGGTTGTCTTAGGTGCTTAGGATGGAATAACGGTGTCACACCAAGTCACACAGCCAATCAATGATGTCTGAGATCATCAGCATTTATTTCACAGATGCTCTGTTGTCCAAAGCAACGTACAAGTGAGAAAAATATAATGTGTCAGAGGGTCTCATCATGTGAATGACATCTTCAAAATGTTTAATGCACTTTATGACTCACTCATAAGGACACGAATTGCGGCATTAATCAAAAAATTTATATTTGAGGTAAAGTCACATTAAACGTAGGTTAAAATAACACAATGCACAGGCTTTATTATTAGTGCATACGTTAAGATGAATGAGCAGCCTTGGAACTACGTTGTCTGTCTGAGTGAGATTTATGCAAAGTGACAATCCCCCCCCCCCCCGCCCCAACCCCCCCACGCTTTTGGTGGAAATGAAGCTGCAAGCCTGGAGGGGGGAAATTAAGCAGAGGGAGGTCAAGCAAATCTCAGCAGAGAGTAGCAAAACATGGCGAAGATATATGCACAGCCTCATGTTTAAATGTGCCAGATGTGGAATAATCGGCGAATGAAGATCAGGAATGTGAACCTTTCTCCACTTGAGGAATGGAAAAACGGCCTTGAACACCGTAAATTACAACCCCCTCCCCATAAGCTTATTAGCATCTGTTCATAGTTGTGAAGCACCTGAGCGGCAAATCAGCTTCAAAGAGCGTTTATATCATTGTTTAGCTTTAAACTGGAGTAAAGGCAGCGCACTGCACGAGGCATCGTCCTCATCCTGGCTCTCATATCTTGTCATATAGAACCTCGACTGAATCCAATTAAATTTATAATACTGTAATACCCTACCTCATTTTAAACCTCTCTTTTCCCCATGGTTTAAAATGAATACAGTCAGAGATAAAAACATTATCAAATGGAAGCAGAGGGTTTTGCCGACCGGCTAGAAGCAGTGTGTCAGTGAATCTCACGCAGAGACTTTATTTGAAATATACGGAGTACATGCCTGCTTTTTTGCCATTATTTTCCAGGATTTTTTCCACAAGGGACCTTTCCTGGGATCTGGAAATAACTACCCCCCTCTACCTCCACCACCCCCACCACTCAGTGCTGACTCTTGCTTCTCTTCTGTTTTTTCTTCATTCCATCCGGAAAATGTATGTTGTCCTGTTCTTTCTGAGAGAAACTCATAGCGGCGTGCCCCGGTAAATCTCACCGGACTGGCGTGCGGATGGATTGATTGTCTGATTGATTGGTGAACCCCACCGAGCTCTTTGTAAACACACTTTGTCCTGGACTCACGGCTGGGCAGGTATCCAGAGGAACGTCGCTGTAAATCACGACCGTGTGACCATCCCCCCCCCCCCCGCTGGCCCCACACCCAGATATTATCCACAGCCAGCGAGGCTGAACGGAGAGGGACTTTGTAAAACGTCCTGCTCCTGCGTGCTTGATGATGTGCACCTTGGCTCCTTAAAATAGCCCTGGCGTCAGGTTTATAGCTCTCTGGGGTCATACGGCCCACCGTATGCTCTCTCTCCCCCTCTCCCCTGCTGCCCTAGCCTCCTTCTTAGCCTCCTCATTATATATGTCTAACTGATGGCCATAGCGCACCACACGTAGGCTTTGGAATGGATTCTGGGTTTTGGCCATTTTCTGTCCTCCCTGTGCCTTCATAAGAACAGCATACTTTTCTCTGTGCTGGATAAACAGCACCTCTGTTACGAAGAAATATATATATATATATTAATGTGCCCTACAGGCCTAGACAAAGGTACATTTTCAGCTGGCCCTGTAAGTGACTAAGAGAAATAGGAAAATGACCAATTGAATGCACCCTGTTTGTTTGCAAAGAGGAACCTGAAGGGTTTTCCATCTTTGCTGATCTTTGGCCCTGAGGTGATCTACAGTCATCAAGCTGAACCGACGGCCTCTTTTTCCTGAGGTCCAAGGCCTTCAGACACAGACACAGCGGGGCTGGGCCGTTATTCTGAGACTCGGCTTGTTAAGTGTAGCTGAGAAATCACACCTCTCTCAGCCTAGTGTGCCAAAGCAGAGGGATGGCCTCTCTCCGCATTGTAACGAGGAAAATAAAAGAAGAGGCAGGCATATTTATTTAAAAGGAAACTGAGATGAAGAACACAGATCCATATGCTGAAAGCAAAGAAACACATTAGCACATACGATTTCCGTGTGGGCACACACGCCATTACAGAATTCGATGTCCATTAGGAAAAATCTCCCCAGAAGTTTCAAAAAGAAGTGAAGGAAGCTGGAATATGAAAATAATGGCCATTGAAAAAGAGGATAGTTACTGGTAGTTATTTGTAGCTGCTGGGAAAAAAAATATAAATTAAAGTTGCTCCCCGTTGGAAACATCTAGTGGACTGTGTTGAACAATTAGTAAGCATTTCTCTAATAGAAAACTAATTAGCTTCTTAACACTTCTAAAAGTTAGCACAGACTCCACTAAAATTCCCACTCCTCAGCGACCGCTGTCAGAAAATGCTCCACTGCACTGCTTCCCATTTAAATTGCAAAGAAAAATGCTTCAAACAACAAATGATTAAAAAATGTAACTAAACAAAAACGGGGCCAATGTCCAAAATAATGAGGACCAAAGCTTGTTGTACACCTCTTCCTCAATCAAAATGATTTCTTTATGTAAATCTGTTACGTACACAGTATTCCACAAGCTTGAGAAGTTTAGCTATCTGCCTGCTAACCATGAAAACGCCAGCTGGTCAGGAACATGTTTACCCTTTGACTTCTGTATCTGCTGACGTGGCGAGATAGCGGTTTGCATGCTGAGTATAAAGGGAATATCTTACAGTATCCTCTCTGATAAAATATAGCTAACATGCGATCCGGAGTATCAGCAGTGATTTATTATATGTATTAAGCTCTCTTTCCGGGGGGTTACGACTAAGCATAGAAATATCAAAATGATTCATTTGTCTTTCTCTTTTCCTGGGGTATCTTTAGGTGTCAGCAACTAACTTTACAAGCTTACTACGTTTTAACAACATCTGACAGGATTTTGAAGTCTGTTTGTAGTAACCTATATGTATTCACTAGTCAGTTACCACTAAGTAAATATGACATTTCCCTGGTCTCTGTGTCTGTATAATTCCATGTTACAATATGAAGATACACTGCTTTCTGTGTAAATAGTTCTCCTTACAGGGGCTGTATCTGTGGATCTAGATATTGAGTCAGGAACATCATGTGACTCAGGGATGGCTGTGTTCTGATCAAAAGCCAATTCAAGGCCAACATAAAACATTATTTAAAAAGTGTCATGGGGAGGCACGTCTATGTGTGTTTCTCTTAAAATTAGTCCATGACAACATTCACGCAGCCTAAATAAGACATCATGTGAGTCACATATTTGTAAAAAGTACAAAATGTAACTGCTAAGCATTGCATAAATAACTTTGTTCTTCTCAAAATTCTTTTGCTTCTTAATGCTGGCATTGTGCCGTAAGTAATTCTTGGAGGACGTTAAGGTCAAATGCATCTGACCCCCCTAACAGAACAATTGGTCCCCGTCTGGCCCCCCCCAGTGAAATGGTTTCGAATCACCACTTCATGCTTCTTTAAATCTGAGAAAATAGCGTACTTTTCAACTCTGACTGCAATAGACAACTTATAAGAATCATGTCTGCAGTATATTTTCTGCTGTAATGAAGGACACGGCTGTTCCAAGAGCTTAGTAACCCCTTCCATGTTTACTCTGAATTAATTCATTACAACAGGCTGGAAAGCACCTGCACCAAGCAAACAGGCTTCTTTCTGAAGGTCTGGATTCCCCACAGCTGTGTGCGTTGGGCTTCTGTCAGCTGTCTGACGTAATCCACCACACTCAAAAATGTCAGGTCCACTCTCGTCCAGGATTCATGCTGCCAAGATACTGGTTATTGCTCTGTACCTGTAAACTGTGAACTGGTGGCCACCAAGCAGCCAGTGCGACCGCTGGGCTGTGCACCATGCTGTATGTTGGGTGCGTGATTGCCCATGATCAGTGGCACAGAATTACATGTGTTAATAATCACCAGCAGCTTGGAAAGGGCAACAGAGTTTTCCTTGGCTGAAGAGCCTATGGTAGTTTACCGGCGATCGAAAGACCCTTTCCTGAATAAATATGCTGCTTCACGATGCCTTTACAGCAGTGTTTCCCAACCACATTATTGCTGGGAGGGAGCAAAAATGTGGACTGTCTGGCAGGGAGCTGGGAGGGAGCAAAAATGTGGACCATCTGGCAGGGAGCTGGGAGGGAGCAAAAATTTGGACCATCTGCCAGGGAACTTGGAAGGAGCAAAAATGTGGACAATCTGGCAGGGAGCTCGGAGGGAGCAAAAATGTGAACCATCTGGCCATAACTTGGAAGGAGCAAAAATGTGGGCCATCTGGCAGGGAGCTCGGAGGGAGCAAAAATGCGGACTGACCCGAGGACTGGCTTGGGATACACTGCTTTAAAGCAAATAACTGCAGTATGGCTTATTATTCCTTTGTTCATAAGTTTTAGGACCAGGTCAACTGAACAACAGACACATACCTGTTGGGATAACGAAGCTTGTCTGCAGGATGGGTCAAGGTCAGCCTCCTGCTGAAGCGGCCCAGTAACTTGATGACCCAATCAGAGCTTAGAGAGGAACCTACTCTGACAGGTTCCACAGCATGAGGCCGTGGAGGTCAGGGAGCGAGACTGGCAGGGCATCTGCCCTCTGCACAATAACAGTGTGCCTGAATGAACCAGCAGCTACTGGTCCAGACAGAACAGACCAGCACAAAGCTTAATAAAGGATGTCGAAGGGGAAGTTGGTGACAGCCGGTTTTCAATTGGCCGATGATGGTGGAGGTGTGAACATAACTACTATTAAAGGAAATGTCATGGTGACAGCAGGACACTGTCATGTTTTTACAGAACACGTTGCTGAGGTGAGATCGATGGCACATTTGTGCAAATGGATCAGGAATTAATCTGACCTTTTCACAGAAGTAGAGGTCGTCCAGACAGTCGCACAGCGGCAGATACTGTGTCACACTGTGCCACAAAGCGACTTAAAATGCTATTTGTGTCATTCTTAATTGATGCACGTGCAGCACACAATTAGGTTAATGACTCAAGTCAAATAACAGCCTAACAGTAAAGCTTGTCTGAATTCTGCAGGAGTGATTATGAAATTCTACATTTATAATTTATGTTTACTCATCGATCTGACACTTTTATACTAAGTGCCATTTCAACAGTGGAAAAGGTTGCATTCACATGCATTTCCTAGGATTTGAACCTACAGCCTTTGCATGGTTAGCACAAGGCTGCATTTGTTGAACCGCAGGAGCACTGAGTTGTAGAGGTAGGCATAGATTTTAGTAAGCAACTCTATGTCTTTTGGTGCCTCACACAATTCAAATATTGCAAACATGTCAAACCTTAGGAGGTATTAGGTGAAAGCGGAAGACACGCGGCACACAGTCCAGAAGCGACACAGAAAGGGCTAATGCAAGGTGCCTGTTTTTAGCGCCCTGTTTATGAAACAAACTCAAACCTGTTATGTGCATGTCAGGCGGAACTGTGAGAAGGGGACCATCACAGCGGGTAGCGCTGTAGCCTCACACCTCCAGGGCTGTGGGTTTGACTGCTGTCCCTGACTCTGTGCTTCTGAAGCCTGGGTACGTTTTATCATAGATGCTGAGCGTGTCCTCCCACAGTCCTAAGTCATGCTGTGTTGGTGGGATTGGCGTCTCAAATTTGCCTGAGTTTGTGCCCTCTGATGGCTCGGCGTTCTGTCCAGAGTATGCCCTGAGCATCCTGGGATAGGTTCCAAGCCCACTATCAGCCAGCACTGGATAAATGCTTATGGTAGATGGTAGGAATGTCCAACCGAATGGCATGAGATAAGTTTGTAGCGTGAAAGACGACCTTTATGAGGTGTGTGGTTTTTACAACGCAGTGCGGTATATATGCAAACTGAAAGGGCCATTTTGGGGAGAATGAAATGGGGACACATGTACTGAGGGATGATGTAAACTGTTGCATGGAGGAATAGAATACTGTTTTATACCTTCAGCAGTGAATGAAAAGACTTTCATAGAAATAAAAGAACTGAAGAATGAATCAGAATTTTTAAACAGTGCTGTTGTTGCCCACTCTGCTGGTGCACTGTGCCCTGCTCTAATATGTGTCCCTCCACAGAACCTAAATATTTTATTTTTATTAAAATAAATGAGATTTGTTTTGCTCTGTCCTACTTCACGATTGGGGACATCTGTGGACCATCTGTAGTCCCAGACATCAGTCTCCCAGCAGAAGGAAATTCAGATATGTTTGTAGGATCCAGTCTATTGCATCAACCTCCTTCCCAATGCCCAGCATCCAGCAAGCAGACCTTGACCATCACAACCAGACCATGGATGCCAAGCCCACATTTGGTTTCCACTATCGGCATGAACAGAGGCCTCTCCAAATGTGCTTCTTGTTGCTTGCCTTTATACCCCTGGTGCATTACTCAACAGACAGTCCCATTTTAGTTAATTTCCAGTTATTAACATGAATCAAGGTTCCCCTCTATAAAATCACATGTACAGTCTTTTATACCATCTTGTATAAATGCATTATACTCAATAAAAATGTAGTGTTAAGGTTTGTTCCATAACTATTAATAAACTGTTACTGTACTAGTCCTTTGACAATACTAATAAATAAAACCATATTCTTATAAAATTTTGAAATGTTCCATAAAAATATCTTGCTCCTGTCTCACAAAGTATTTACTAAACAGTTCGTTAAAGCTACATCGTATGTCATTTCTGAGTACGCTTACTAACCCATTGTTTTATATTTGCGAGGGAATTACAAGCTATTTTGTAAATGCCAGAAGCAAGATACGATTGTAATGCATTTCTAAATTTGTTTGTGAATGGATCTTTGTGTCTTTTTATATACTATCAAATGATTAGCAACAATGTATTAATAGTCAAGGAGCAGACCTTAAACTAAAGTGTTATCAAAATTTATGGAAAAATGAGTGAGATCCATCTGTTGATTCACGCTACTGTAGTATCACATATAAAAGTAATTACAAATAAAAATAAAAGTGTTCACAAGGTCAGTAATATCTGTCCAAGCAGTGATTCTGAATAAAACAGTATTAGGAGAATCTGATATTTAATTCATGCTTTAAAGCATAAAATATGACAAAAATCACTTGCTTAAGATTATCTATTGAATGGTAAAGACCTTGCAGGGGCCATTTGCGCACATTAGCGGTCAGTGAAGTAGAGGTCCCTCGGATGGCTGCCCCTTATGCCCCGTTGCCATATTTTTACACCAGTGATAACACTCTCTGTAACTATCCACAGAAAAGAGGATGTGGAGTGATCAATGTTAATTAGGTAAACCTCATAATGGGCTATTTTCATCGGGCATTTCCACAGAAGTGTTGATAAAGGTCACACAATTATACCTCCCCCCAGTCCCATAACAGCCATCCAAAGTCATCAGTCCTCAGTGAAATAATGACGCCATACATGGTCCACGAACAATAAAATTGGCCACGGAGTGCGCAGTCGTGCCGTAATGAGGGGGTGGGGTTCAAAGATCGACAGACGAGAATTCTCCAAGCGCAGCAGTAGGCTCGAGAGCTGCCTAATTACAGCACCACCCGACGTGTCCTCAAGAAGAGACAAAAGCAAGAACAACTAAACCTGTCGTTCGATAAGAATGTGCCCATCCCTCTGTCTCTCTGCTCGCTTTGCTGCTACGTGGCTCTAACTGGCGATGCCACAGACACGTCACCCTGCCGTCCGGCTACCGACCCTGTTACGATGCCCACAGACACATCACCCTGCCGTCCGGCTACCGACCCTGTTACGATGCCCACAGACACGTCACCCTGCCGTCCGGCTACCGACCCTGTTATGATGCCTACAGACCTGCAAAAACATAAATGTTTTTCTGATGATTAAATGGGCTACAGGCTGTGAGAAAACGAAGGCGGCGTTTAATTATTCATGTAAATGGATGTGAGTGCATGCCTCCCGCCGTAAGAACTGCCTTGTTTGGAGGTGGCAGCGAGATTAATAAAAGAACATTGTGGTTAGATGTTCTGCACCATTTGTTGCTCCAAAAAAAAAGGAGACTTCCCCATACTCCACATGGCCAAGCCAGCGTCAATGGGAAAAATGTAGTCAATTTTATTTTAAAATACTGCTATTACTTAATGCTGCTGCTGATAAAAATAATAACACAATTTTACATTTCTCCGGTGTAGTTCTCATTTATATTTCTTATTTATAATCATTAATTTCCTAAGGAAAGTATTTAGTAAGAACTGGCTATGCTATCAGCAGGCAATTCACATGAACAAAATGTGGGCGGGGTTAATGTAAATCGCCATATAAGATGCGTTAGACACGCCCCTTTTTTGCAACCCCCGTTGGGGATGCTTGTGCACCAGAGCCAACCCATTTCTCCCCCGCTACTCCTGATGCTGATCATAACGGCTGCCAAACGTACCACATCAACCCTGATCCCGGTCCATTAGAACGTTCGAAAACTCAGACCCAGAGGAAGGAAGACAACAGGATAAAGGAAAGATGGGTGAGGATTTGAACTCTGACATCCTGCACCACATTTTATCCTGTACAGCCAGGTATCCTCTGCATAACCCCTGATTTTGAGAGTTTCGAGTTTGCGGCTGCATGTTTATCTCATGAGCTCTCTGCCTAGCTTCTGCCCATTCTTGTCAGTCGTTTTTTTCTAGCTGTTCTCTTTTTTCTTTCTTAACCCCAGAAGGAGGGAAACTCCGTGCCTTCCCAGAGGCGTGTTCCTACCGCAAGGCCTGCTACTGTGTTCTCATGGGAGGTGCTTCTGCCTTTTTAAAGATTTTAGGTTTTTTTATGTATCCCTCACAGATTTCCCGTATTGTTTGTAACAAAAGTGAAGACAGGCTACTTTAAAAAGACTGAAGCTGTATTAAAAATGATGGAAAACAGTTCCTGTTCACCATGAAAATTTAAGAGGGCCACTGGCAGGTAGAGAGAGTGGGCAATTAGCGATGATTGTGGCATGTGAGCCCACACGGTCAGCTTTCGAACCAGCGACTGTATCTGCTTTTTTCGACTGAAACTCTTTGTGTGATGAGACATTTTCCTTGATTTTATACAAGCTCACTGTGGGTAAAATCATTTTAGAGTTGAAAAAAAGGCTTTTCTCAAAGTTAAAATATTTCCATTTATTTATTTATTTGTTTGTTTATGTATAACTTTTCTAGAATCCCAACAAAATGTAGTAAAATGAACTGTATCAGTATAGATAGCAGCTACGTCAATGTTCTCTTCTTCTGAGGGCCAGAGCTGCACCTCCGGTGCACATTTCCATAGCTTGGGGCAACCACACCAAGTCCTGATATTTACAGTAAATGCTCATATCAGAAATAAGTGGAGCTTTTAAATAAATATTTAACTAATGGTCTCTGGTATTGATCATGCAATGAAACATAACAGATAGTATGTTCATCACTGGACACAAATGGACCTTGACGTTGAACATATGTGTGGTTAACTGCTTTAAAATCCGAACCTTACTTATAACTTTCATATCCTCAGGGTCTGAGCAAAGACAGCACAAGTCTTTCACACTCATTTTACTCCTGGAAATCATAACATGGGCAAGGTCAGGGTAAGTTATCATATACTGTCATGCAAAAATACCTGCCAGAAAGATATGAAGAATAACAGAGTGGCTTCTCAAATGAATAAACAGTCATATTTAATGCGTGTCAAACTGGGGGCAAAACAGCCAGCTGAAGGTCAAGTTGCTTTTTGGTGAATCAGGTCCCAGGAACCCAATGAGAGACAGTCAGGCATTATTCAGAACATTCCAGTCATACAGTGTTTGTCAAATGATTCACCCACACTCTCATACACTCTACCTAAGATAAAGGAATTGCTTTTTTTCATACTGCCTGCGAATGTTGGTTTTTGAAATGCAGTATGAATGATGGATAAGCTGTCAATCAGGGACAGAAGTTAAAGAAGATATTTCTCTGCATTCTGTTGCAGTGGGTTAAGGAGCACATCCACAATCTCCAGTCCAGAAGGTGTAGACTGAGGCACAGTCCCAAGCGTTTAATGTCTAACCCAGGCATGCTTTGTAAAGGGGATGATATGCATGGCAACTTCTTCAGCAATGTTGCCGGGCAACTGCCAACGAGGGGTGCGTTTCCCAAAACCGTCGTTGCTAACGACGTTAGCAACTTCCGTGGTTCAAACTATGTAAGTACGACACAGGTGTTCCCCGAAACCATAGTTTGAACTACTGAGGTAACGACACTGCGGACTTCCGTAGTACGATGCATCGTTAAACGACGCAGGTGTTTCCCAAAACCGTAGTTCGAACGAACGATCGCAAACACTGTCGTTAAGTTGCGTAGTTCGAACAACAGCTCGAGGGCTGTAGTTAGAAGCGTAGTTCCGGGTAAATACGTCAGCGATGGTGGAAAATGCAGTCTAAGAAGGGTGGTAACATTGTTATAAACTGACAGATT
>JAODLD010000040.1:18496049-18515238 GCA_026781065.1 Mormyrops boulengeri | reverse complement strand
TACCCAACTAACTACTGTGCTACGACGGTTTTGGGAAACAGTCGTACTTCGGATGTTTGTTAGGTCGAACTACCATAGTACGATGCATCGTTAATGCTAACTTACGTCGTTGTTTGGGAAACGCACCCCCGGATGATTGCCAAAGGTTGCCCACTGCTGATCAAAGATTTTTGAATAGAAATGTGTTGCCCAATATCAATGGGAAAGTGCCAGAGCAACCTTTGTCAGCACCATTGCTCAAAAATTTGCCCTGTGCATCGTCAACCCAAGGGTCTGTATGAAGCTACATCAGTTTCAAAATGAATCAATTGATGAATGAGGAGCTTAGAGTAGCCACAGACATTAGGCTAGATTACTTCTCAATTAAGAAAAGCACTTCCTGTCACATGCCCAGACTGCCATCACAGCCGTGTACATATGGTCAACACCATTATCAGCGAATCGGCTAAGGAGTCACATCGGCTGAGCAGAAATGATGAATTGAGTGGACTTCCCATGTGGCACCATATGCCTACAGCAACAATCTCAATCTGAGGCCTGAGAAAAGAGATTGATTGTGAGATAAAAAAATAAAAATCACGTCTTAATTCCGGGACAGGATGGATACCTGCAGGCTTGTCATTTTTTATGACACATTTCCCTTCAGGACTTCTGCAGGTATCTGCTGGTGGGATGACCGTCAGTGAACGGAAATTTTGCCACAGCAAAGACAAATGACTCAACTTGGCCTTATAACCAATTTTCCTTATGAAGTCTCATTCAGTGACCTCAGAGAACATTTGTACTGAAGCTGAAAGCAACTGATCTTACTGTAATCCTGGTTAAGGCGGTGAGCAAAGCCACAGGGCCTCCGCTCTGTTCATTAACATGAAAAATGTTTTATATTTAAATCCACAAAGAGTGAGACACTCATCCAGACTGTTTAATACTGTGTCATTTTAACCCAAACAGGTGGTAACATATGTAGAGAATTACTTAAAAGCGTTTAAAAGCAGTGTTAATCACAGAAGGGTCCAAGGAGAAGACACCTGCTGTCTCTGTTTATTTTATGACATATTTGATTTAATTTCTTCAAAAATACTGCAATATTATAATCAGGCCTGTTTTCAGCAAAATAAGGTAAAACTCACTGTGCCACTTTGGTGTCAGTAACAAAACAAACCCTAGTTCATTACCCTCCTCCTGTCTCATCATAGACCCTCTATTCGAACGTCTGTCTGGGTCCTGTCATTGACCCCACTCTGCTGAAACATACTCAGTCACACCACTGCCCTAGTTCAGTCACACTGCCTGATCTCAGGGGTGCTTGAGAGCATTATATACTCCTGTGAGGAATATGCTAAGATGATGACGACCCGCCTGGTGCTTGTTGCACTGATTGGAGTCCAGCTGATGTAAAGAGCTAGCTGACAAAAAACAGAGAGATCAGTGGGAGCAGGGAGGTAAGAGGCCGTCTTGATTACCTTTCTGCCATTTCATTTCTTGCTTCTACCGTCTACTGAGCTTATTTTTTAAAAAAATATATATTTCAATATTTATTTCAATTGGACTTTTAGAGTTAATTTATAATTAGGTCAGACACAGTCCAACATGGCTTGTTTTTTTTATATATCAGGAAAACACTGAAATTAAATGATACAAATTATAATGGCTGATGAGTAACAGTAACTACCACTTAATAAAACTGTAAAACTCTTTTCAGTAAATGTAATAATAATTGGAAAATCAATTTTGGTTATACCTTTGATTGCCTGAGAAATAAATCAACTTAAATCAAATGTTGTTAGTTATATCCAAACTATTGTGAAATCTCTCATATTAACTTGACAGGCAAAAGCTTTGTCATAAGCCTGATATGTTGTGGATGATTACCGACTGCCTTGCTGTAAGTAAAACCTATAAAATATTCCAGGACAGCAGCCAAAGTCCAAATCATTCATGTCAGTTTTTTTTCCTTCCTTTCTGAAGTAAATCTTCTAAGTAGTTCTGCTGTGTGTGTGGAAAACACCAACGGCCCAAATACAAACCTTACAGAACTCCCACATGGACAGAGATGTACATTATAGGTGACGTGTAAGGCATCACATTTTCCCACTTAAATGAATAAGTATGCTAATCTATTTGTTTTTCATATTATTCGTATGCAGTACCGACTTGGTTTTCCGATTACTGTCCATTTCATGGTCTCAGCCTAAGTGGTTGATTTATTTATTTTTTTTCATAGGAGAACTAGTGCTCACATTCAGTGACGTCTTTCAGTTGGATTTTGGCATTCAGGCAGGGATGAATATAATACTCTAACAAGTTACTTAAGTAAAAGTACAAATAAACAGGCAAAAATATACTGTAGTAAAGGTTCAAGTACCCCATTCTCCTTTCTATTTAAGTAAAAGTAAATAAGTACTTACTTGTAAATATAGTTAGAGTATTAAAGTAAAAGTACTTCAGCATGTAGTCCCTGATGCAACTGTATAACATGGCATTAGGTGTGCCTACTGTATGTATATTTTGTTAAATACTAAAGCTCAGGGATCATCAAGAGCTTCAGAAATATCATATTCCATTGTGTTACCTGAAATTACTAACCAGCCACAATGATTAATGGTGATAAGCACATCTAAGCTGAGCACATCCTCTCAGCCACACAGTTCAACAATAGTTGTATTCCTGATATATGTGTGTAAGGCTGTGTGATATGATGATATGAATCCTCTGATGATGGAAAAACATCTGTTATTTCATATTATATCTATCATTTATTTTGTTGTGTCACATATCACCCTCATATACAGCATGGTGTTGCGGCGTGGCATAGTGCGGGCGGGAAAAAGAAGGTGACAATCCACTTGCAGCTCCGAGACAAAAGAGTTTATTAAAAAGTAGAACACAAAGGGGAAACACAAAAAGAAAAGGACCACAAGGGATCAAAAGCAAATGGGGGGAAAAACAAAAATTACGAATAAACTAAAGCATGGAATAACCACAAGGAGCAGGACTAGACAGCACACCATGACAATCACCCTGGACACAGACATTCAACTATAATGAACCATCGAAGACCCAACCTAGAACATCCACTTAAATACACAGCCAACAAGACATAATGCTGGACAGTTGAAAATCACAACCAATTAACCAATTCTCTACATAGTTAGCACTGTCACCTCTGGGACCAGCATTCAAGTCTCTCTCATGGGTCAAAGTGTGTGGAGTTTGTACAATCACATGTCATCATGGGGTTTCCCCTGGGGCCTCCAGTTTATGTGTGATATCGTGATATGTGTTGTTATCGGGATATGAGATTTTAGCCATATTGCAAAGCTCTATATGTGTGTGTTAGTAAATTAAATTTACCAGCTAATAGCCACAGGAGGCAGATTTTAATACTTTTGTCATGATACTATCAACAAGCTATTCACAATTCACCAATAAGTTAGCCTGATCACAAACTTCCTTAATGAATCTACAGGTGTGTGTTGTACTGTATAGCAGTCAATCTCTCCAAAACCATCCCGCTTTTATAAAAGCTTCTAACGGCTGACAGGGTTCAGAATCTCTGAAGCCCACTCCGTTCTTTAAGCCATTGGGCTTTACTTTGATGACGCACACTCTGAAATCTTGGTATTATGTGTCCAATCACTACCTTTCTCTGTCATCATCCGATTAAAGAAAAAACGATCAGAAATGTGATTGCAAAATGTAAAGCAACACTAAGTAGAAATATAGTACAATATAAGAAAAAAAAGTGGTTGGTGCTGTTACCTCACCCCTGTGGGCCTTGAAGTTGAGTCTCCATGGTTCTTTGTGTGGAGTTTGTTCTCGCCATGCCATGGGGGGGGGGGTTCAGTGTACTCTGCTTAGCCCCCCTATCCCTCCTCGCCACAATCCAAAAATATGCTGAGGTTAATTGCCTGTAGGTGTGTCTGTGTGTGTGAATGGTGTACCCTGTGATGGGTTGGCGCCCCATCCTGGGTTGTTCCTTGCCTTGTGCCCTGTGATGGGTTGGCGCCCCATCCTGGGTTGTTCCTTGCCTTGTGCCCTGTGATGGGTTGGCACCCCATCCTGGGTTGTTCCTTGCCTTATGCCCATAGGCCCTGGATCTCCTGTGACTCTGAATAGGACAAGAGGTTTCAGAAAATGGGTGGATGTCTTCCCATGTGGTCATTTTATATAAACCATTTATTCATTGAACTTGCAGAAAATGCGTGATATCATGATATGTGGTGTTATCGGGATATGAGATTTTGGTCATATCACAAAGCCCTATATGTGTGTGTTAGTAAATAAAACGTACCAGCTAATACCCATATGATGCAGGTTTTAATACTCTTTTGTCATGCGTGAGTCTGCCCTGTGATGGGTTGGCGGCCCATCATGAGTTGTTCTCTGCCTTGTGCCCTGTGATGGGTTGGCGGCCCATCATGAGTTGTTCTCTGCCTTGTGCCCTGTGATGGGTTGGTGCCCCATCATGAGTTGTTCTCTGCCATGTACCCATATCCTCCGGAAAGGCTTTTGACCCCCTATGACCCCGAACATGACAAGTTGTTTCAGAAAATGGTATTATGGATTGATTGGTGAGAAAGGAACACTTCTGGTGAGAGATATAGGGTATCAGAGTAGCAAGAACCAGCCAATCCTGAGTGTGTTGATACGTGTGAATAACCAATCAGCCACTTTCTGAAATACTGCCTCCACCTCATACTTTCTTTAACAAAATATAGTGATGAATCTGGTAATAATTGTAGATATTATGTCTTCATACTGTATGGATCAAACAATCACATATAATGTATCGCATGCATCATGTTATACGATATTTTTACTGAGCCTAGTTCTATATAATGTGGTAACTTTAAAGAATGTTATTCAATAAGTGTTCCTGTTTATTGTCCTCCATTAAAGAAGTAATAGAATATAAAGCAAATTGTGATTGGCTGATGGGAATGCTTAAAGCTTAAAACACCCAAAGAACTTCCATAAACATGCCAAAACATGTTGTAGTTTAAACCCTGACAGTTGTGAGATTCTAATCAAACAAAAACCAATTTCCAAAAGGTTTCCTAGGATTGTAAACAAAATTGCACTCATAGACATGCTAATGTGGGTTTCTTTTGGTATTCTAAGCATTTGTGAATCGTGTGAATATGCACGGGTGAAATATGGTGATGTCATGGAAAGCATATTTACCGGGGTATTTTTTCTGTTTTTGAGCATTTTAGCTTGTTTTTAGATTACAGGCCTATGAAGGGATATCAATCTTTGGACCCTTATTGAGATACAAATGCCAAGATCATCACACTTTGTGCGGTGAGTGTTATGTTATTCATATAAACAAACAGGAAGTGCACATTTCCCCTAGCAGCCATAGTGAAATGCTAATAAATTTTATGGATATATTTAAGTGGCTTTCTGCCTGGATAAAGTTTTTTATGGTTGGTAACTCACGTATTGATATAATTAAATCATTTTTGGGCACTTTTTTTTTATTTTTTACATTGTTTTTTTCCTGAAATTTTTGAAGTCTGGAAACTCACAGTTGAACAGCAGATCAAGGGGACAGAGCAGGGTAGGAAGCTGCAAATGTAACCCACATAGTTGTCATTAGTGATAACATTTCGCCATGGACACTGCTGAGTCATTTTTGTCCACATATGGAGGGGTGGGCGATTGCTGTTAGAGCGACAAGTGCAGACACATGGCTGGCAATGTTCACACCCTATAAGCATCTCCGGCCTTCACAAAGTGCTTCTAAAGGCTGATGTAGAGCCAACCTATCCCGTTAAGGCCAGGACAGGGGGGACAAGCAGAAGAGTGGGGCAGTGGACGGTGTTGGGGAATGCGATTGGTGGTTTTCACTTCCTGTTTATTTTTTTTTTAAAAAAGGACTAGGTCGCCTTATTTTATGAATGATATTTTATTGCCCACTCTATCCAGCTGCATCTGAAATAGCCGCCTCATGCCACACATAACCACAGAAGAGTATGGAGTTTACAAATGTTATATTAATACTTATGCTTGGTCTTCGAATTAACAACTGTTTAGATAAGCGTTCCATCTACTGTAATCATATTGATTTTTCGTGTTTTCCCAGATCAATTTAAGGCTGAAATATATGCTGTAAATATATAATTTACTTGCTGCTGGTTAATCAACTATAAATGTTTCTTGGAAATGTAAATACAGTGCACTTCCCATAATGGCTAATAGCCCTAATAAAAGTAATGCAGTTAATTTAAAACCTGATATTTTCAACGGCCTTTCACACACTGTATGATGCTCCTGCAGAACAGGAACAGATGGACACCTGCCCTGGGAACGGGCAGCACAAAAACTGCCCCCCATTTGAAGGCTTTTTTTGTGGCTCTTTTTACGTCCATGGCTAAACCTTGTAGGAGGAGCGGTTGCCACGGCAACTCTGACATCACTCCAGAGAAAGGTGCCGCAAAATAATGGATGCGGTGATACAGAGTGGACCTAGCAGAGGTGTGCTGCGATAACTAGAGAGCCGTGGTCCGGATCCACGCTCTTAAATCTCGTTTAAAGCTACGACTTGACTGCAAGCACGTGATTTAATATAATTCTGGCACTGAATTTCTAATTGCAAATAAAGCTGTATGATATCCATGTTTTTTTTTAAGCTAGCATACTTTTTCTCTTAGTCGCCTGAACCTTGGGAATCTCCATCTTCCATTTTTTTCTTTTTTGACTTTCATTGACACAAAACTGTTCAACCTTAAACAAATTGATTCTTTTGGGGAGTCTATCTAAGAACATGCCTGGGATGACTTCAAGAAGGATGAGTGTGTGAAAAGCAGGATTACTT
Organism: Mormyrops boulengeri; assembly: GCA_026781065.1. Lineage (NCBI taxonomy): Eukaryota > Metazoa > Chordata > Actinopteri > Osteoglossiformes > Mormyridae > Mormyrops > Mormyrops boulengeri. The sequence continues at coordinate 18,508,415 of JAODLD010000040.1, read as the reverse complement.
ATCTGCCGAAGTGATTGGAGGGAAGCACATGCTTGCAAACCTTTTTTGAGGGTTATCTTTAAGGTGTGGGAGGTGCACTAGAAAGCCAAATTGTCATTTAGAAGCAGAGTAACATAGAGATATGCCTTCTGAATGTATGAACATATCTGCTACATTGAAAAAGATCAAAGTAATTCCCTTACATTTAAACTGTTAAAATATATCTGGAAATGGGACTTTCTTTTTTAAATTAAACTATTGACATTGTGAAATGTATCTACATTTTAAGATATAAAATATATCGTGATAACTATAATTCCAATGAAATTCCACTGGAATTATAAAGAAGAAATTTGTTTCTTAAAACTGCCCATTAAAATGCTAGAAATCTTTTTATTAGTCTTACGCCAAGTAAAATGTTATCAAATGGTTTACAGAATGTCTTTTTATACTTAAAGATATGGTAATTATGTGGACAATGTAGCGGAAACACTTAACAGTATATTAATATCCAGTAAAGTACAGGGCTACCCTTCAGAATGGATCCAGGCCTTTTCAGATCCAAGAGTGTAGACTTGGGAATGGATGGTAGGGAGGTCTGCCTATCAAAACTGTGGGAGTACTGTGTGTTTTAGGGGCGGAAGGTTCAGGGCTGACTTGGTCCTCACCAGTGCTCAAACCAAACCTATGCCTTTGCTTAGAACACTTCCATGCAAGTCTGGAACAGAAGAAAAAGTTTTGAGGGATGGAGGAGGTCACCATCAACTTTATACCCCCAAAATATCCCATACACATTCAGTGATGTTTATATCTAATGATTGACGAGGCCACGGAAGGTCATGTGACTTCATCCCGCTGTTTAATAAGCCACTAGCTACCATAGGTTATACCTATTTTTTTAAAAATGGTTTCATCTTCCTTGACTGCTAAAATGTAGAGCAATCATCTGGGCTAACGATACCCCTGAGATGGATGCCCATTCTAACAGGGCTTGAGGCATGTTTTGCTTTAAGAAGTGGGCATCTTAGGAGACAGTGTAACAGATGACTCATCAGGCCACACAATCTTGGCAAAGGGTTTTGCTCCTTATTGCAGGTTATGCACGTTTGTTCATGGGTTTTAGATACATTCGTCAGCACTGCCAGAAATCCCAGCTTTGTAGCTCGCAGTGTGCAGTGTACGTACACTGTTTGGTGAGACTGGATCCCAAAGGTGCTGATTCAGTTCTCTGGTTATTTGTTGAGAGCCCTGTCCCATTAAGTGTCCCACTCTCCCAGTTAGTGAGCTTTGAATTGTGACCAAGGCTCCCCTCTGCTGATCCAGTCTGACCAGGTTTGCCAACTACTGGCATCATTTTGTGCCCCTGCACCTCTTCAGATGTAAAGTCATTTAGCAGCTCTTGTGACTGTAATGCACCTACAGCTCAGGCTGGTCTCCTTGGAAGGCTCATGATGCTTTAGAAACTCAAATATCAAATTGCTGATTGTTAGACCTCCTTCACAGCTGACACATATTGCTGGCATTTAACTTAATATGACTCACATTAAGTGTGTTTGTACTTTTACAATCTCTTTTTATGTGCTCCACATGCAAATTACTTAGAGACACTTCTATATTATAATGTGTATGTTTAATTCATTTATAATGTATGTTTATAATTTATGTATAATATTAATTGAATTTCTGATAATCAGGTCCATACAACTGCTTTTTAAAAGTGAATAAAACACTGTGATTTTGTCCAGGACGCCCCCCAGGCTGTCTGGGACAGGCTCTAGGCTTCCCCATAATTTATTATTTGCCCGTTTTAAAGAGCCATGTGCTAAAAATTTATCCAGAGCACATTAGGGTAATTGTTATAGTATTAATACTAATTACCATCAACTTGGTCAATGCACTCGGGCTGGATCTTTTTCTTGTGTAATTATAGGCATCCTATAGGCTAATCATTAGATTAATTACCAGTTAGCAAAGCAGCCCAGATGAGCTTTTATGCTAATCGACATTAGTGTCATGTCTTTGCTATGGGAAGAGTTATGCTTTCTGACACGGCCTATCATTAAAGCGCAGCCTTGCGATCCGCCCTGGACAGTCATATAATGCGTGAGGGGTGTCTTCTCAGAACCAGGACAGGAACAGAACCAGGAAATGTGCAACGGCTGTAATCATTTTCACCTTCATTGCAAAGAACGTTTGCCGGCGATACATGTGCATCGCCATTTTTTTTTTAAAATCTGCCTGATGGTTTGTCCCCTTTCATCCCAGTACTGGCTTTACAGGGGTTTCTCGGAAACACCCACCAAAGACCTTTGTTCTCCTGTCAGCACAACACCTCCCCTACACGAGTCACATCCAATATGTGGCATGCCTTCGTCGTCGGGGTCTCCTACCGCTCACGTGCAAATTGGATGCCGACTGAAACTCTCTCGGCTCTGGCTCAGCTCATGGCTCCATTAGGAAACAAGGTTCTATCTGCAGTAAAAGCATCTGTTTCCCAGCGTTATTTTGAGCCGCAGAGATGTGTTTACGGTGGTTTATAATGTTTAGAGAATGAGGAGGGCTATAAATCATGTCAGCTTGATTAAAACAAATTATGTTTAATCAAATCAGTCACTTCGATAGATTTCAAATGCAGATGACCTCAGGGCAGGTTTTATGCTGTGTGCATCTTTAACCCTGTTGTGCCCACTCCCCCCCGCGCTGTGGCAGAGCCTAAGATTGGACGCCTTTCATTGTGGAGCTGAGCTCTTCCTTCTTCTGACTCCAGACCTGCTGTGGGCTTTGTCTCTGTTTAAATTAAAATCTGTGTTAAAGGGATGAAATAGTGCTTTAAAGGGCAGTGTCTCAGGATAAACATCCTCAGGAGGCGCTGTCACATTGTAGTTGACATTCATAATCCTTCAGATAAAAGCTGGAAACAATCGGAGATGATGAAAGAGCATGTGGGCAGATGCAGCTTTTCCCGAGCGCTTCCTCGGAGCCCGCAGCTCGATCTTCCATGTGCTCGCCAGCACGGAGCCATGCTGAGATGTGTCACTTTCCACCAAAAGAGATACAACACTACACCAACACGACAATGTACCACGAGTCTCGTGCACGAATGCAAGTTCACGTGCAACATTTATGATCCTTCGTAGTGGTTTATCTTGGGCATCACAGCCTTCTAATCTTTCCGCCGACTTTTGAAAGGATGTTCACTTTAGACACTCTGATTCAAACTTGACCTTCAGAAGCCTGTCCAAAAATGAAGTGAGACCTTCTGCTGTAAGACTTCAGCATGGTTGAAGAGTCTTTCCTCCATGACTAGCTTCATTTCAACCCATACCCCTTCCTAGACCCACCTGATGACAATGCTTCCATCAGCATTGACTAAATGGTGCCTCTTCTGGATCTCACCCATGTTTAACATGCTTTGGGCAGTGTGTGGCCCAGTGGGCTAAGCCTATATACCTGTAATCACAAAATCCCTGGTTCAAACCCAGCCTCAGCATGTCTGCAGGTCCTTGAGCAAGGCCCTTAACCCCCAGCTCCCTGGGCACCGCTACAAGTGGCCGCCCTTCGTAGACAGCTTACTCTACAATGAACAAGTTGAGGGAGGTGTAAAGACAATTTCCTGATGGGGATCTATAAAGTTTCAATAATTATTATTAAACCAAGAGTAGGCATCCCAGATCCTGGAGTGCTGGAATCCAGCAGTTTTTCCATCCAACCTGGTCTCTGATGCACAACTCATCTCAGGCAGACAGTAACTCATCAGGTAGGGCAGAAAACCTGCTGTAAACTTACACTTCAGGGCTTCCTACCCCAATTTTAAACCGAAAGTACCAGCTGGGCACCATCTGACCAAAAAGTCTTTTTCAAAAACTCTACATAATTACTTTGATTTACCGCCAGTCCACCTAACCCCTCTGATAAAGTTTGCACAGTGGGTTTGATATCGTTAATTGATGCACCTTTTCTCAGTTCTGGGCGTTGATTGTACGTGCAAAACTGTCATTAAGTTAAATTCACAAAATAGTCCACTGTAGAGAAGCTTTGCCAAGTGAAGTCAGACCGTGCCGCTGCCTTGCAGTCAGGTTTGTTCAGTAGGAGCATTGAGGCGAGCAGATTGGGAAGCAAAACAGCCACACATGTCCACAAGAGGACCTGGACCTTGCAGGTCAAAGCCTGTTCTCTGTTTACGTTACTAGATTGGATCATTCATTAAATTTAAGAGAAAGAAACAGACCGATTTGAGAGCAGTATAACCAGAAGCTGCTAAGTCTTGTTTTTGTCTTTTGTCCAAGGATGCGAATTACCCAGGAACCTGAGTGAACTTGGCGATTTGTGCGGAGATGAAGCCAAAAAGGGCAGGACAGACACAGGGGGGATAAATGTGACTCGAAGCTCAGGCAACATCAAAGTGGCCACAGACGGTAAACTAAGTCTTGATTGCACATAGTCAGAGCCAAGCGGTCTTAGCAGAGGTCATGCTCTTAGCGCAGAATAAAGATCTCAGAAGGACATAGGGGATCTAGGCTGCTTAGGAAGCTGCAACACTGCAGAATTAAATCCTGGCAGGAGAAATGCCTTTGTGAAGCCAATTAAACCAAAATACTTCAGTAAGTCTCCAGCTGTTTAAGTGTCCGTAATGTAAATTTGAATACGAATCCGCTCTCCCCTGAAGATGAGCTGTTTGAGCAAGAGTGAGGAAAGAGGACTAAGAACCAAAGAGATTCACAGGCACTGGGGTCTGACCAGGTTTACTGGAAGCAAGAGGGGAAAGAAATAAGGAATTTAAGGATTGAGGAACAGAAGGACAGGACCAGTAGAATCCTCCTGCCCACCTGACCTCCCCCCAGCCCCTTTAACTTTAATGGAAGTAAGCATGCAGCTCACATGGTAATTGTACTTACTGGTTTTGGATATTTATAGCATTAACTAAAACATTATGGATAACTGCATAGAATATTCATTTTAATCTGTATTTTTTTGTGTGTTATACCAAAATCAATGTCTGCTTTCCTTCGTGAACAGCTCATGTTGCTTAGGGAGCCTGATAACCGTCTGCAGCACAGGCCTGAGCGTGTGATGATTAAAACATCTGAAATTGTTTCCATTTGATGGCTGCATCCTGCGCTGATTTGCGTGCCGAGGCTGCTGGGAGAAAAAAAAAAAACCAAAACGATGGATTCTACAGCATGTGAAGTAAATGCTGATTTATGTTGTGAGCTTGAAAGCGGTTAAATGAATTGGCAAGGGCTCAGTTTTCAAAGGGGTATTAGTGATCAGGACAGCTGCTGTTCTTCGGTGAAATTCGACCAACTTTGCAACCCCTTAATGATGTGGGAGAGGAGCACCAAAATGAAGAGGAGTGGGTCTGCTAGTTATCTGCACACACATACCACCAAGCGACCGTGTGACAGAAGGGTTTGTGGTCTAAGTGTGCCAGGCCCAGCATGTGGTGAGCAGTTTAACATACTTTGAAACAGCCTCTGCTCTTCAAACATAAACACGCCTTTCATTCTACAAGCCAGGACCCTGAGGAGGTGACCACAGATCAGATAAAGGCACGTGAGAACATGCTGTCTCACAGATGTCCATAGGAACAACAAGTCTGCTTAAGGAAGCTGCAAACGGCTAACAAAGGAAACAGTATTAGCACGAAATGAACTGAAAAGTAGTGAAGAGAGGATAAACAGCAGCGCAACCGAAATGCTGGAAGACAGCAGCCGGCTCAAAGGAGGGATGTTAAGCAGCACAGCTTCGGGCTTCATCTGAAGACTCACAAGACACATCGGCTAACATAGCGTAGCATTGCTGCCCGTAGCTACATGCTGGCACGCTAGTACACTCTGCTTCTAGGAAGCCTCCATTCTGACCTCCTTTTTGTCTCCTCTTCTGACTGATGCTGTTGGGTATATATGCCTTAATAATTAATCTCTCCATTTTAGTTTCCTCCTTTATATGAGCATTGTAGATTTATTTTTTTTTTCATTTTTTGAACAGACCTTGTTGTATTTTTCGTGAGCCCACAGTCTAGCACTGACTCAGTCAAACCTACATTCAGACCCAGAGCATCCTTTTATAAAATAAAACTAAATTTAGAAATACCGCTCTGGAATATCAACGGAACCCCAGAAGTCTTGAATAAATTCATTAGTGAGTCAGTCAGGAGAATTATAAACATCGACCAATATTTCCTATCTGGGACAAAGACAGAGGTCTTTCTTGGGGTGAATCTGGCATCGCTCACAGCTGGGAATGGAGAAGGAGTATGGCTATGATCTGGAATGCCAGCAGGAGGAAACTGGTCTTCAGCGTTAAGCAAAATTCTCTCATTTTACCCTGCCTCACACCACAGGGGCGTCATCATTCACCACAGTTTATTAGAGAAACCCTCAATTAAGGCCAACAATAATGTATAAATAAAGGAAAATTACACAAACGCTGGACTAAATAAAAACCGGTATTCAGTTACCCAAGACAAGACCGAGTCATGTGCTCTCTGCTGGAATGAGCCTCTTTGACATGTGAATAAAGCGAAGGAATCTGTTCCTGAAGCCGGCTCAAATTATCAGGCTTGCCCTTTTTACAGCGGCAGGGATGTCAGGAGATCACCAAGCGGGTGTTCTTCTGGGGAGGGAAAATTAAATAACGAGGGAGTGTAGGAGTCAGTCAGAATAGCAGCATTGACTGGGAGGAATGAATCGCTTTGCTCTCCAACTTCTCCATCACATCTTCATGATAGGGGGGCAGGGGAAGAAGATTCTAAAGGCTGAGGTGACCTAAGCCTAGAACAAAACCTGTGGGCTGTTTAACTCAAACCCACGTATGCTTTGCCAAAGTTGAATTTCTCCTGCTTCCGAATAGTAATGTGAAGTTTCCCTTGGACCACATCTGGTGTGCAGATTCGTCATCATTTTACAGCTCTCACTTCATAACCACCAACGTCCCACTGGGATAATTCTGATCCAAACTGACACAGTAATTGCAACGCACAATTTCCCTTAAAGGTGAAACGAATGTTTATTGTGCTGCTTGTCGTGAGTTCTGGAAAGTTCATGGACATGGGAAATGAACTGCTGGTGATTGGCCAGGCTGTCAGTCCCTTGATTGAATGCTATGGGTCTTTCGTCTTTTGGGGAAAGGCAAGCCTGGTTGTAACATTTTAATAATAAAACTGACCCCCCAGTTTATTTGGTGGTTCACAATCTTGGTACATGTTCTGTTGTTGAGAATAGGCAGAGAACCTATAGGTTTTCCAAAAATTCACTACAAAATGTGCACCATTCTTAAGTGAGCTAAAGCCTCAGTTAATCCCAGCTGAGCAGCTTGGACAGATTGCCTTGTTACGGCGTTTGGAGAGTGCTGAAACTTAGAGGCATGTCACCGTTTAAGCGGCTCGGTGTGTTTATCTGATGCATTTTATCTGACCCGGGATCTCTATTTCAGTGAGGTTTTTAGCTCCTCTTTGGGCGATTCATTTAGAGCTAATAGTGTTGTTCAGTTTTGTTTAAACTCTGCTGTCCTCGAGTCAGCGCTATTTTCGGCCCATTTCAGGAATCTGCCTCACGACCTCCCACAATGGATATATGAATTCATGTAAACACACACAAGAAATAGCCAGAACAAACAAGTTACGCTTTTGTCCCGCTACACTTTTATTCCAGCACTGACTATTCATCTGTAACTTTGGGTTTAACTCCAAAGGGGAGTAGAATTTAGCCCCAGGAGATGCAGCTGTGCCTCACTGACACTCAGTAGTAAATGACCTTATTGTGATTATTGTGAGAAGAAGTGTGACTGTATCAAACCGGATTAAATTCGCCCATTAAGACTCCGTTCGGGTAGAAGCGGCCACTGGAGGCTAGCTCATTACTGAACTGAGCTACTGATAATGGCGAGGGCAGACGGACCCAAATTATCCTCCCATGATTCCTTGCAAATTCAGCTGGTCGCTGATCTCCGGCCATGCGACTGACTCACGGCCCTCAGTGCAGGCCAGAAATCCTGGCAGCGGAAAGCTGAAGCACCCAAAAAAGGAACGGTGAAGCTTTATGGGTGGGTAGCCTCGAGCGTCAAGCTCAGCCTTCTGTGGAAAGGTGAACTGTAGTCTTGCTCTGTCACTAGGATCATTCCTTCCAGCGCTGGTTGCCTCTCACTAGCTAGGTTGCCCTGCCTCGTGTTTCTGGTGTGCCTAAGAATTTTTAAGTTAGCTGTTAGCTCTACTTCCTGTAAGCTTTCTCTGGCCTGGTGGTAGCTTACAAGTAATACTGTTAACTTATCTCCAGGCAGTTGAGCGAGGCTGGTACGGTTCAGGATGTGTGCTGCTCTCTCATGTTGGACACTGAGGCCTGGATCAGCAGCGTTCTGTTTTCAGAGACACGTAATGGACAACCATATAGCAGGATGTGACCTGAGACCTGACCCGAAACCGTTTCTTGACAAATGTTGTGACCCGCTGTCCCGGTGAAACGTGCAGGCTGCAATCGGAGAGGATGATGGCGCGATGCTTCATTTGGCAGCCGGTAGGCTGAGGAAATCCACCGTATTAGCTGTCACTGTGACAAGCTTCATCTCTGGAAGGGTGGACGCCATGGAAACGCTGAGGCAACGGTGCGAAGACGGTTACCCATTTTCGGGTGACCCCCCCCACCCCCCCACCCCCCTCAACTTTATATGGGTAAATCACCATGGAGACAAGACTGGCTCAGCAGAGAGATTCCAAAGCAGACCACAGCGTGTCCCGACACTAGAATATTAACTGTCACTTCTCTTTTTTTGTTTGCTTAGGGCTATGGCAGGACAGGGTTGTGCCGTGTAATGATCCTTATGCATCACACGGCTTTATGTAGTGTGACTGAACATAAACAGACAAGCAAGAGGCAAGTTTAGCTCATTGCCCTCCATATTCTCTTCTAATTTGTTTACTCTAAAAGATAAATATTATCTGTTGAATGTTTAATAACTAAATAAAGCATGCACATTAATTTTTTGTGTGTGTTATTGAACTGGTCAGAAAACAGCTTCTCCAACGTGGAAAATAATATAAAAGGAGGAATCCTGGGACACTGGAGGAAAAAAACAGAAAGCTGCAGATATGATTCTGAGAAATGGCAAGATATCCTGCAACCCCCTCACACCCATAGCCCCACGATCCCCCTCCCCACGGAGACTCACAGCTGGCTGCGTGCCAGAGGCAGATTCAGGACAGAGCCAAAACCCTCATGGCTGGGATCCTCAAAGGCTCCCGGGAGAAACTCTCTTTTGTTCTTCCAAAACATCTTAATGGTAACATTTAGAATGACTCCGACACCTATTCATTGTTAGAAGGACACTTTAATTTGCAAAAGCAAAAAAAAAAAACAAACCAAAAGAAATACACAGAAACACATAAATGTATTGACGTCAGTATCTGACACAGAAAATCCGTCCTATAAATAGATACAGATCCATTCGCACTCGCTGGCTTAATTGGGAGTAAATCATATATAAGCAGGGGGGAAGAAAGACAAAAGGGGCTTTTTGGTAAAGTTTAACATGAATAAACCGGGGGGCAGGCGGATGTCACGTTAGTGTCGGAAAGAGCAGCCGGACGTTTCATATTTCCGAAATGAGAAAGGATTGCGGCTCTCCGAGGTCTTAATGGGCGCCCGGGGTAAGGGCCGAGAGCAGTTTACAGGGCTCTTAGCTGCCCCCCCAGCCTGGCCCTGATGCGAGTAATGGGATCTTTCATTAGTCATGCCATTAGCGGCCACTCTGGTGCTCACTCCTAATATCGCTGTCCTTCACTCTGACAGCGGCAAAGACACTCATCCTGCCATTTTCTTGCCCGCGGTATTTCAGGGAGGCCCTGCCATGGTGGGGGAGCCATCAAAGGGGCCATCTTACATGCAGTCTAAGCAAAAAGCGATGGCCTGCGGTGTGGCATGTGCGGCACACACATACACACACACACACACACACAGCCACAGTAAGATGAAATAAAGTGAAACTCTGAACGACAGTGACCCCAGACTATTTTAGTCCATCGTTATTTTTCAGCCACTTATTTCAGGTTCTAAAACGTAATCACAGCTCATTCTGCAACTTATTATTTCATGTCAAAAGCTACAGGAAGTACTAAAGGCAAGCGAGAGAGGCACAAAGCTATATCAGCATTCCCCATTAATGGGCATATACTGAGAAGCAATGGAAAAAAAATGCAAAATGAACACCATGACGGACAGGAATCATTATGCAATTACAAAACGGCTACGGGTGCAAAATCAGAAATTCTCATCTGAGCTTGTCTTTTTCAAGCAGACAGATCTGGTTTTGCTATTGGCTTCATTGTATTTGGAAAAGAAATCAAACACCCTAATTGGTAGCTTGGCAACTACCATCAGTCAAAACTTAGGCATCGGTTAACCAGTGGTGACGGTTTACAGCCAAATGATAACCTGCCCATCAGATCGATATTAAAAGCATCTGGACCAGGACCAACGGAACAGCACTCAGCACCAAGGCCAGCAGCTCTGCTCTCAGCACCAAGGACAGCAACACTAGTATCAGAACCACACTGGTACCACCGGTAAGAGCCTGGTTCTCAGTGTCACTGAGCCCCAATTTTGGCTGCGATGACTAATGATATGTGGATTTGGTCAACACACTGCTTCCCTTAAAGTCTGCGCCACTGAGTCAAGTGCCGCATGGAGCCAACGTGTTCATTAAAAAGGCACTTTTCAAGGCTTCTGACTGGCTTAGGTAACACGGCTTCCTTCTGGTGGGTTCTCAGCTCTCAACCCAAGCCCTGTCATGTCCTGGCAGGGATCAGGAGCTCTTACACGGCCAAACATAATGGCCTTATTCCTCCAGGGGGACTTGGGGTGTAACCTGGCCAAAGTGTGTTGGAGTATGCACCTTCAGATTCCAAAGTCTCAGGATAAATGCAGATTACAATGCAAAACCACGTCTGATGCATCACCAGGGATAACACAGGATAAAAAGAAGACATGTAACATTAGAAAACTGCTTGAGAATGTGGATCTCTTGTGGACTTTCACTGCTATTAGTCACTTCATTCATTACTCCTTCTGTATACTGTTCATATTTGCGGCCCATAACAGCGGTTGCCTTGGACACTAAAAGGTCTACCAAACCCCGGCTCAGCTCTGCATTTTTTGAGAACTATTTGTTAATTAGTGTACATAAAAAGACTGTTTTTACGCTATCATGATTCACAAACTTCAGGAGTCCCCTGTTGCCATGGTCCCCCCCCCCGCCCCCATCCTTCTCGTCTCTACTCCCCTCTCTCCAGAGTGTGTATTTTTAGTGTGGGAGGGTAGCATGCACTAAAGAATTCATTAATGATCAGTCCTCCATCATAGCATAAACTCAATTAGAGCTGATTGGTAAACAAAAAGACTCATTGCCTTTTTAGCCTGGATACACTGTGCTCCTAGCTTGATTCAAACCAGCTTTCCATGCGATAGTTGGGTTTATATCGAAAAGAAGCTGGCCTTTCGCCTGTTGTTGTTGCTGCTTTTGTTAGTGAACCCCATAAAAAATTTCATGTAGACCACGAAGCCCCGATGATACAGAAATCCAATGTAAGACATATTCCCTTTAATACTCAACGTGTAAGCAGCCGAATCCAAGTGTCCTGAAGGAGCTGTTCACGCTAGGTGGGTCTTGACATCGCAATAGTGATGGGTCTGTTTGATATCTCTTTGGGTCTGTTTGATATCTCTTTGGGTCTGTTTGATATCTCTTTATATGACCTAGGAGTAGAGGGAGAAAGAGTCTAGGCAGGACACACGGATACACACAGTTGGGGGGTGGGGTGGGGGGGGGCAGAAAGCATTATGGGTTCTATTTTCCCTGAATTCCCTCTCTGTGATGGCTAAACGGGTTGGCCCCTACAGTTGAAACCCATCTGTCCCTTTTTTGATACCGGTCTGTCCTGTGCAGGGTAATGAGGGTCAAGAGCCTATCCAGGCACAAGGTAGGGAAGAACCCAGGACGGGAGCGCCAATCTACTGCAGAATGTTTAAACTTCATATGGCAAATTACTCACGCTTTACAATCATTAATGGATTGCAAGAAAAACAAGGTTGACTGGAGCAAAGAGAGAGTGGAAATAAAATGATAAAGAAGACGATAAGTGTGGAAACAATCAATCTAAAGGAAAACTGTGTTTTCCTTGAGGGTAGTATCAGTTACTTCTTTGTCCTGTGTTTTTTCTTTTAATTATTAATATTTGACTTTTTCTCATTTCTCTAGATGGGGAACCAGATTAGTTATATAGCATCATATTGTAGGCCAACTGCAACATCTTGCCAGTGAATGTAGAAAACAAACTTACATCACAGTAACCTCCAAGACAGTGGTAAAAGCCTTTCAGTGTACATAGATGTCAGATAT
>JAODLD010000040.1:18479415-18495057 GCA_026781065.1 Mormyrops boulengeri | reverse complement strand
GGGTGAGATGTTGCATAAGCCTGTGGAAACAATGTCATGACAGATGTGCGCCATAATCAAAGCTAAAGGGGGTCCAGTGAAAAATTCAAACGACGAATTTTTTTTGGCCGGGCAGTGTGTGTGTGTGTGTGTGTGTGTGGATTATCTGTATTTTATTATGGGGACCAAATGTTCCCCACAATGTAACAAAAACCTGTTATTTTTACGTTATGGGGGACCATTTTTCAGGTCCCCACAAAAGATCTGTGAATGTAATCAGAAAAATAAAAATCCCAAAAGTCTCACATTTTGTTTGGTTACTTATGGTTAAGGTTAGGGCTGCGTAGAGGTTAAGGTCTTAATGTTCAGATTAGAGGCTCCCCCATAGAAATGAATAAAGATATAATAATTAATAAAGATACGTATAATGCAAAGATATAATTACAAGCGTGTGTATGTGTGTGTGTGTGTGTGTATATATATCAGTCATACGTCAGGTGTCTTTCTGTGACAAACCCTTAGGACAGTGTTTTTCTACCCAGTCCCCTGGACAGTCCATGTTTTTGCTCCCTCCCAGCTCCCAGCAAACACATTGCATGTCTGGCAGGGAGCTGGAAGGGAGCAAAAACATAGACTGTCCAGGGGTCCCCGAGGACGGGGTTGAGAGAAACTGTCTTGGGAAACCACAGGGGAGCTCAGATAAACACCATAAAATGTCCTGCTGTATGTCTCAATGCTAATGTTAAGTAACACTCTAACACTTCCAGGATTTATAAACTCCAAACCTTAAAGGAAAAGTTCAATCAAAAATAGAAGGTCATGAAATGTAAATGAAAAAAATAAGCTCTACAATAAAAACCTTCTTCCTTCTCTGAACAAACGGTCCTCTCACATCCACCCAGCTGACCGCAGTGAAATCCTGACCAAGTCAATTAGTCCAATCAGGGCCAGCTGAGTTTCATCAATCAAAGACTCTGCAGGCATGAGGACTGGTGATCAATTGCCACGGAAACACAGAAAGTTCACTCAGCGCTGGCCCCACGCGGTTCGACATGCGGCATCTATAGCGGGTCGTGAGAGCCTGTGAAACGGAGCTGATTATGATATCTGGGCAGCTCGATGCAGTTTGACCCGCCGGGGCGGAGGGTATTTGCTGGCTTTGGCGGCTGCCTGCCTCTTTTAGCCTCCATCAGAGCCACACTCTGATCTGCTCTAATCTCAGCTGCTCTGACATGATCCTCTGGGCCGAGCGGCCAGGAGCGAGCGAGGGAGGGGTCTGGGGACCTCATCAGAAGAGTGGCAGATAACAGACCTTAATCTCACTTCTCCGCTCCTGAAAGACCCCCCCCCTCCCCCATGCCAAAACACTTCCCATCTTTCATGAGGCCACTTGAAAGGCACCTAAAATCTGTCTGACTGACACACTTGAGACTAAATAACTGTTCACACGTTGATCAAATGGTTTGCCATTAATCTTAGTGACCGCAGACTCGTCAATTTAAAGGGAAAAGTGACTCTTTTCGGGTCTAGCTGTTCTTTAATCGTGTGCCGGTCTTGGCTGTATTCCTGCATACACTCCAGGGAAACGGAGGGCGACCGGTGCGAGTACTTGAAATTCACACCCTGCCAACATGCTATTATTTCCCTCACTGCATGTGACGCGGCTCCAGGCACAAAGAAAGCGAAGACTGAAGGAGCACAGCTTGCATACACCTGAAGGGAGTGTAGGAAAAGGCCGTTCAGCAGGCCAAAATGACCCTAAGCTGCCTAGAACCCCAGCTTTCCAACTGTGTTTGGGAACAACGTTTCATTCTGCCCTCATCCGGATTTCAACACTGGAGCATCATCTCGGGCTCATACTCAGGTGAAAACAATTCTCATTTATTCATTCTCACATTGTCACTGTAAATATTCAGTCAGTCACAGTATTTTTATGTCTATATCAAGGGCATAACTTTGGGTTCAGCATTGGGAGACAGTTGAGGTCTCCACCCATTTCAGGGTGTCCGGGGTTATGTATTGGTTGGTTTTGATTATTTGTGGGGCGTTACAACCCCCCTATCGCCCCTATAATTTACGCCCGCGGTCTAAACACATGTGCATGCTGTCGATAAATAGATACACAACGCATTTTTCTAGAAAAATTTCAGCCACCTCCTGTGATCTCAAAGCGGCTGCAGGCTTGATCGTGTCTCTTGGTGTAATCTTTTGATTGGCGCACGATTTCATTGCCTTCATCTGGAACAGAAAACCTTTTAGTCTTGTGGGAGAGATTCCTGGGGCAGTTTGATAAAGAGCAGATAGACAGGGAGGATATTAGTGACTGATGGATATGGACAGTAAACCGCTTAAAAATCTCTGTTTAAATTTTCAGCTGAACTTGAAAGATAAGAAATGTATTAGAAGTCTTATTGGGACATCAATGCATTTAGATTCCATTGATAAATTTCATGTGAGGGTTTCTCCTTCCCCAGTAAGTATCTGTCCTGCACAGCCTGTGTGTATTTGGCTGAAACTGCTAACGGACAGCCCATGTAACTCAGTATGGTATACATGCAAAATAGGTGTATCAGTATGATGAAAACTGTTTCCAGATCAGACTGTAAATTCCAAGCTCTGAATACCGGCAGACTAATGAATGTTTTGATTTTTGCAAGGAATCCTTAGATTTGTGCAGCAGTCTGAAGGATCCAGCAAATATGTTCTCATGTTCATCATTAGAGCCGCTTCAGACAGTTCACTATTGTTTCAGTCTGAAGAACATGAAAATATATAAATCTGTTCTGTGATATATATGATGTCCATGTGTGCGGAAAACATGCATCATATAAACCTTTTTTTCTCCCTGAAAAGCTTAAATGGCTTTTTATCATTGTTAACCAGAAACTAGGCTTTTGTAGTCACTACATTTTAATGAATAGATATTCTGGAAAGGGCCAAGCTGGTTCCTGATATATCCATGTCCTTTGCTTTACATTAATTCTCACAGGAATTACCCTCTTATCAGTGCCTGATTTCATTCCTGTTAGATGTATGCTTGTCCTGGGAAAGGTGACCTCAAGCATAACCTATCATTGATAATAATATTTCAGACATAAACTGCTGGTTCGCATGAAAATGATTTATTTGCGATGAGTATGAACCGTGTGACAACCAAAGATTGGGCAGGTTGAATATAGGTCAGTGGATGTTTATGAATGAACGAACACTGGAAGACTGTGTCAAATTAAGCTGGGTACACAGGAAGCTGACAGGAAAAAAGCAGTGCCAGTCAAGGTCGATGAACGATTGGCTCCCATCCGCACTCGTCGATTTTGAAAGTTTGTGCTAGGACACACTGGCACAACTACAGTTGACGGTTGACATGCAGCCCAATCACAGATCTCATTTTCACTAGCGAGCTTCAACACTTTTTCTGCACAGAACCACCCAAAACAGCACCAACAGGAACCAACCGTGCTCAACCATGCTGGACACACCGGCACGACTGGCAGTTACTGACTCTCATCAATGGCCGGGAATTTTCGATGGTTGAAAATTAGCTTGGTGTGTTCCAGGGTTTAAACGGCAAACACATCTGAGTGTTTTTTAAACCAGGAACCAACAAAATATTTCCTGGTAGAACTGGCAAACCCCATTAATGATTTTTTTGGAATATATTCAAGGGTCTTCGGTTGATACAGCTGATGTGCTGTCTTCTGTAGAGATGGTGCATGTCTCTGATGCACATGTTCCACCTTCCGTCACCAACAGCAACTTGATATGTGCAGTGACCTCACTCCCTCTCTGCCTCATTCTGAACCATGGCCCACAGATGTGCACTGTTCCAGGTGTAGATAGCAGGCAAGAACATCTGCAATCAGAGAGATCCACCCAATCCTCAGTCAAAATACCCACGTCTGGGATAGGGAGGTGTAACTATGGTGATGAAACTGCTTGACATCTTCAGTGAAATCTTGGATTGCTCTGATGAAAGATCATTGCTAGAGAGGTGAAAACTAAACACATATCAAGGTCAAACATTTGCCTTCAGTGCATAACAAAGTTAAATGACAGTGATTAGACCAACCAAGGATAAGACATCTTCAACTGTAATGATGTGTTTGTGTCACTCACTGAAACAACACATGTTCAAATTTTAGTTTTGGGAGACACTGTGCTTTAAGACATGAGAGGTAAGGACTGAGCGCTGATTACAGCACATTGCCACAACCACCACACCACAAACCACCTCAGGGATGAGAACCTGAGTGCAATCAGTGATACCTCAGCACCACACTAGTCCAAACGGAGCAGTGTGAAGTTTTTCCTAGTGGCTGGAGTGCCAATCCTGCCACCAACCACCAACTTTTTCCAAGTTGGACAACCTACTTGCAGGGCTGGATGCTGATTAACATCATTCCCAGAATGATGCGATTGCATGTTAGGGGCCCAATGGAGTAGGATCACTCCTGGCATTTGTGGGATTCAAACCAGCAAACTTCTGCTTGCTAGCATAGATCCCTAGCTTCAGAACCGCCGCTCCACCCATTTAAGATATGGGATTGCGTAAAACGCCAAATAAAATTACATTTAAAAATTGATTTGTTAAGTGAAATGATGTTCTAAATTTATTCCCAGAGGAGAAATAGGTAAACAATGCAAAGTGCTACTGGACTTTATAGCGATGCTATGCTAGGTACCAGGAAGTGGGCATCACGCAGTACATAAAGGAAACCGTGAGAGATGTTTCCTAACTACCTACTCATGTATCAACTGGCAATATGACAAACAGTAAAGAATTCATTCATCACACCACGTAATTTCAGTTAGCACAAATACAAGTTAGAATAGCACTGAAATTTTCACATTAAATATAAATTACCAGAATTATTTTTAATTATACGTTTTTTTTTTCTTTGCTTTTTAATGTGATCACACCTGACTACTTGCAGAGAAATATGTCAAGCTGGAAATTAACTACTGCTGCTAGAATTTCCCTCCCTCCATCTTTCAATTACATTTAAAGTAACCAAAGAAGAAATGAGCAACTCAAAATCACTACTGGAATGAATCACTAATGGAATGTAAAACAAAAGATCTTTGTAGCCCATAAGTACAAGACTGCTGAGTCAAACATTCACAGCCTCTTATATACGGATATATGTACCCAGTACTGGTCCTAGCCAGTGTGGCGCCCTGGGCGAGCATCACCGCCAGCGCCCCCTGCTTGAGGCAAAGTTAAATTTGCTGGCAGTTCGGCGCCCCCTCAGAAGTTGGCGCCCTAGGCAATTGCCTATGTCACGTATAGGATTGACCGGCCCTGTTATTACTACTACTACTTAATAGGCTTTGCTAAGCAGGTTAATTCACATGGGCTTGTTCTTTTCATATTAAGACACATTAATACCAACTAGTTTTAAGAATAGTGGAATGTTACACCTTTTTTCTTCTTCCGTTTGTGGCGCCCCCTGGATGGATGGCGCCTTTAGCATTAGCCTATATTGCCTATGCCATGGGCCGGCCCTGTATATACAGATAGTACTACACTACTGTACTGACATTACTATAATACTATACCACTGCTCTGCTTTACGGTATACACCCAAATTATTATAAACAGGAAAAAGAACATAGTAGAACAAAGCGGGAGAAAGCAACATCATGTTACAAAGCAGTTACTTCTTTCAAGTTACATAAAAGTTCACACTTAGAGCGGCCAGGGACTGCAGAGCTTCAATAATTTGCTATAAATCTGAGTGACACAACTTTGTAAAGCCATTTAGAACAGGAAAATAATGGGTGAGCTTAAAAATCAAAGACGAAATGGTTCTCTCAAGGAAACATTTTACGATGTGCTATAAATACATATATCCTTCCTTTGGAAGGTTTGGACTCTAATGAGGACATATTTTGCAATCTGGAAAAAGTCTTTTCCAGGCACAGAGAAAATGGCTGATCTGTTGAGATTTGAATGCTGGGACGGGGGGAGATAATCACCTCATTGACCACCATACCCGAGAAGCCCACATTTTTTTCCATTAAGAAATAATTACTTCAAAAGTGTGTCCAAGAAAAAAGTACGTGATGAAATCAATACAATATGAGCATCGAGTCTGACAAGACCTCTTTAGAAGTGTGGAATGAGACAGCTGCACGTTTGGACCGGGTTTGGATTTCATCACCGTTTACACCCCTGAATCAGCTGGAATCTGTAGAAAACAATCTGTAGACCCTGCCGATACATGACAGACGAAATGTAGACATCGACTGTGCAGGTGACCTGCCTCAGGTGTTATCCACAAATCAAGGTGCCATCATCTCAACCTCAATAGTAATAATAATAATAATAATAATAATAATAATAATAATAAAAACATTTTAGGTCTAATTATGACTGAAAAAGCACACAGTACTTCCGCTCCTGGTATTCTAAGGCAGGCTGCGTTTTTGCCCTTTGAAATTCTTATTAAGACTTGGCATGGAAGATACTGGTTGAATAATTGATTGAGTCTTGTGGTTTTAAATGGCAGCGTGGGGTTTGCTGTCAAACGGAGACTTTTGAAATAGGAAACACGCCCAATGGAAACTCAGCATGCAGTCAGTTGTGATTCCAAGTTCAAGTTCAGTATAAGAAAAGCACCAACGCGCTTTGATCATTTGGAAACCCTGCTGATGTCCTCAACAAGTCCTGCGATGTATTAATCCCCTAAAAGCTGACTGGCCAGCCTGCCGGCCAGTGGCCCTTAGCCACTGCCCCACTCGGGTACAACAACACATCGAACCAAGCATCGACACAAACCAACCTAGCTAATTCAATGGATTGACCAAATTAATGCCAGCAGGAATGAGGTGTAACAAGACTGCACATCCCAGCAGAAAAGCAACAAAAGAAAAAAAGAAACTGGTATTAGTAAGATATGAATCATGGTATAAAACGCAGGAAATTAGGGGGAATGCAGATTCCAATAAGTAAGTGAGCCAGAAAGGTTTAAGTTGACTTTTCTTGGATCAAGCTACTAGTTGCAATTGACTTTTAGCAATATTAATGAGCAGAAATTTAATTTATAAAATGCTAATTTAGTGCTTAAAGGGGGGATTTTCGGGTATCATCTTACCCAGGTAAAAAGCTTTCCTTTGTCTTAGTCCTTAGCATGGCATTGACAATGTATAAGATCAGTAAGAGTTGTGACTGAGCACAGTGCCCTGCGGCCAGGAACAGATGACGTTCCTCAACGCGGCCGTCAGATCCAGATGATCAGTGCATGACTGTATGCATTTGCATAATCGCTTTAGCAGAGCGCAAACTGTCTGCTCTCAAATAATTACCAAACCGCTGTTAATCTGCCATCTTCTTCCGGGTTCTGACAGTCTGGTTTTGACAGTCTATTGTATGTAATTTAAAATGAATGTTTCTGTTCAGTTTGGTACCACAAATCTTTCGACAATTCCAAGTAAGCCAATTGAATTGATTGCACAGCAAGTAATTAATACAATTTTGTAATGCAGAAAATAAGCCAATGTCAAACTTTTCCAAAACCATTATTATAGTAATGATCTAAATCCTGTCCCCAGTTCGAGGACATTTATTTTCCAAAATTTACCCTGCTTTAAATAACATTTAATTAACTACAAAATCCATTTCATCAGGGGAACATTTAAAAAGTCATGTCCTCTTTGATGTAATATAAAAAAAAAACCTTAATTTTTATTTTTTCTATTTTCCAAAGGTTTAAAATATTTATAGGTAATAATAAAAATAATATAAAAGAAAAAATAAAGTAAAATAATAATTGTGATCTCCAGAAACACTATTCTCAAAACCCAAGCTGGAAGACCCAAGGAGAGCTGAAGGGAACAGCAGGAAGTTTGGCGGTCAGCACCAAATTAGCCCCTTCCTAATTCAGTAGCTGAGCGACCAAAGGGATCTCTTCTTCCTTACACCCTGGGGACTTCGGCTCAGCTAACGAGCTGAATTAGACCATGGTCACATGGCAGGCGATAACGAGCTTCTGCTGAATTCTGTCGCAGTAAACGTCACCAGGAACTCGCTCCAGGGCCGGTTAAAGTTCAGTCAAGCGAAGCACAACAATGGCACCAAGATGGAGGACAGAAGTGACCTCTGCCGCCCTAAGCGCATGCCTCCTCATAGCCTGCGCCCCAGGCATGACAGAAAACACCTGCTAACAAGATGTGTAACAGCCATGTTAAGTAATATCGTCCATTTGTTATCTGGCTGCCTGGATCTCAGGGAAAGCTCTTGGAATGTTACAAAATGTGATTTGTTCTTGGTATGAAGGTTTTATTCTATTAAAAACCTAAAATTAGCTACATCATAATCGTTGGGGTAGTTTGCGAACCCTGCTGATTATGTATAAGGTAATAAAACTGTTACATACATGTAAATGAGTGCGCAGACTTGTCTCAAATTGAAAATGTCACGTCAGCCAGCTGGCCAAAGTCGGCAAACCTGCAATAGGAATGCTAACAGCATTGGTGACTAGGTACGCTCCGATCTTTAATAATAACAAAATAACACTTGTGGTATTTTTAACACAAGCACAAGCAGGTTCAGTGTCATGAGACATAAGTGGTGTAACCTCATACCGAGCTAGACATAGCAGACTGATGTAACAAAGGTTTAATAAAGCGTGCCGTATGTATTATGCCATGTGCAATGACACGCTTAGTATGGTAATGCTGCGTGTCACCTGCCAGGCCACATTAATTATGACACATGTTTTGGCTCCTGTGATTTCATCTGCCCTCGTTCAGACGATCCCCTCAGCAGCTATGGAAGCGTGAAGCTTCATGGTGGCACATAAACCTCCCATTTACATGTTCATGATGTTTCACCCTCAGAATTCTGACCAAGATCAGCTGTTTGAAGATAGATGTATGGATGGATGGATGGGTGACATTTCACTACGCTGAAAAATTAGAAAACACTGAAACTTTTGTTTCAATGTTGGAGCAGCAGTGACTACATGTTTTTCCGCAAAAACTACTAAATATTTACAAGTGAATTACTCCCTTCAGAGGATGCTGAGCCAGAAAAGGAAGTTAAACTGTAAGGGATAACACTAACTTTTAAAAATGAATCTATCATCAGAAATTATAATAGAGTTTGAAATATTTAAGAGTCTTAAATATTTACTCACTAAAATTAAATATTTAAAATACATTTAATTGGAATAAAGCACGGGGTAACACGGTGGCCTGGTTGGGCGACACTTTGGTCTCACCCTAAAAGCAGTTTCCCAACCCAGTCCTATGGGTTCCACAGTCCATGTTTTCGCTCCCTCCCAGCTCCCGGTAGGAAGAATGTGGACTGTCTGGCATGGTGCTCAGAGAGAGCAAACACGTGGACCACAGGGGGGATCCCAGAAGACTGGATTGGGAAACACTGCCCTTAAGGGTTGGGGGTTCGAATCCTGCCTCCGTTCTGTGTGTGGTGATTGTACGTGATGTGGGTTTCCTCTGGCAGCTCTAGTATTCTCTGTGATGAACCGGCATGCTGTCTGGGGTGTAGCCCTACCCTGTACTGCTGGGGACAGCCTAAATCCCCCGCCCCCTCCCACTGTGACCCTTTCTGCAATAAAAGGTTCAGGAAATGGATGACATAAAATCACTTCCTGATAGATAGTTGGTTGTTAGAAGTTAGATGTTTAAATAACCTGGGACAAATATTTATATATATTTATACATATTTTTGTAGTTACTTATTTATCCAATAACAGTTAATAGTGTCACGTCTTTAGAGAATTATGTTTGATTGCTGTTGAACTTATCAAGCATTTGTAGTTAGTCAGTCTTGAAAGGTTAACAAGAACAAGATTAACTTCCTTTGAAGTCAAGATAAAGATTCAGCTGTAGAATCCCAAAATCTCATATTTATTATGAGTTTACACTCTTCAAACGTTCCTCATCTGGTACATAACAGACACATATTTTATTTTTAATGCAAAAAATCGTTTTCAGCACTTTGGGGAACATTCCTTAGATGTTATAGTTGATTGCATCATAATGCGTAGAACATCTTATTTTGCAAATATCTTATTTCCAGAGACAAAATTGGTTGGGTCATAACTTACCTAACACCATCCTGGAATACTCTACCTCTGTGGTGCTTTTTGAGGTGATTAATAAACATCATCTTGTTTAAATCAGTTCCCTTTTAACAGTTTTCTGAAAGCTTGTTGAGGATGCTCCTAATCAGAGATACATTGCACATAAAAAAACAAATAGCAAAACAAATTGTACATTACAATAATGATTACCATATACTTTAGCTGTATTATTACATTTCAGGTCTAAATAAGGTCACATGTTTAAAAAGATATACACAGAAATATATTTAAATAGCTTATTTTAAAAGTGATATATTTTTTATTACATCTATGTAGCTAATATTTAAAGAAAGTCGATATGCTTACCTAGTGCAAGGTTGCAGGGTTAATATTAACAGCATTAAGCGAAGAGTGTTACTTGAGTATTACCTGACCTTTCATCGACAAAGGTTGTCCTTTAATACCAGTGAACCCAAACCCACGGAGCCCATTGTAAAAATACCACTAGATTCACCACAGATGCCTGTGTACACAAGTAAGATGCACCAAGCCTGAAATTAAGGCAGCTTTCCACTCTACTATGCATGATAAATGATGTCCAGTCAAAAGCACTCACACATGTGGCTATAATGCACTGATACGACGGCCTCCTAAAATCTCATTAACTTATGGTAAAAATGACATTCTACCACCCCTTCCATTCTCACGGATCTGGTTGCCTGTTTCAACATGTCAATTAGATGCAATCGGAGTTTGGAGGAGCTGGAATGGGAGAGGGCCAGGCTGTCCTCCACAATCTCGACATAGGCTGCAGATTGATGTCGTGTTGTGTAATGCGTGCCCAGGGTAATACTAAAATTACTGTGGAGATCCGACTGCTCGGTGCGAAGGACAGGCAAAGCTGAGCTATTTTGTAGGCCTACAGTATGTGAGCCTGTCGAATATAAATGAATGTGAAATCCCATTTCGAAGCTTTCACTATAACATATAAAATTCCTATTAGATAAACGTTTCCACTAAGTGAACAAATAACGTAATTTCAGGCTGTCAATAAATCGTGAGCGGATCGTTCAAAAATTCACATTGAATTTCTCTTATATATTACCACAGGTACATTCCAAGGCTGTAAAACTTTACAGTGCTGGAAAGAAGCAGTCCTTGTTTTGCTGTTTTCGTACTGACACTGGGACAGCCGTTCTTAGTTTTTCGTAGTTTTTTTTTTTTTGCTTTGTCTGAGGGATGTGTTGTTTCCTAAACAGACACCTGCTCAAGTGAGGTCCACAGACAGACCTACTGCTTGGTCTAGGCACTTATTAAAAGGATGGAAGTGTGGAAACATGCTGCTATAAAATCATATTAATATCTATCCTAAAATATTCACTCGGTTTATATGAAGACAGCTTGTCGTCTTACTCTGCATTACTTTAGGCAGTTGATGTGGAATGGCTACGTTATTAGTATTTGTTACTAGGCTGGTATGGTGGCTGGGCCTAGGTGTTTTTTAATTTTTTTCCATGGGAGTGAGGTTTCAGTGCTTTTCCAAGGGCCGTGTCATACAGCCTTGTAGTCAAAGGCCACCCTTTAGCGCACCTCGCCGCTTTCTCCCTCTGTACCTTAATGATCAGCTTTGCAGTGGACCTCATTAAAGGGGACCTGACTGTGCCAGTGTGGTGTGTCATCCATCCATTCTGTGAGGCCTCAGGCTCCCTGCTCCGGATGTACAGGCCTTGCACTAACAAGAAGGATCACACACACTTGCCTGCAGGCGGCCTGTAGACGGCCCCCAGCACTCGACACTCAAATACACAGCAGATGGGAATGATGTGTGGATGACGGACCCAGGGGAATGTGTTCTCGCAGTCAACCTGACAGCGGCTTATAGAGGGAGCCGCTATCGGCTCTGCACGGAGTCTCTCCTTCACAGTGAGCCCAAGACCAGATCTTATAGACCAGAGCTGGTTATTTGCTCTGCACAGAGCCTCTCTTTCACAGCGAGCCCAAGACCACATCTTATAGACCGGAGATGGTATGTGCTCTGCACAGAGGCTCTCCTTCACAGTGAGCCCAAAACCAGCTCTTGGAGACTGAAGCAGGTATCTGCCCTGTATGGAGATTCTCCTTCACAGCAAGCCTGAGACTAGCTCTTATAGACTGAAGCTGGTATTTGCTCTGCACAGGGTCTCTCCTTCACAACAAGTTGAAGACCAGCTCTCAGTGCCTGAACTGGTATCTGCCCTGTATGGGGATTTTCCTTCACAGCGAGCCTGAGACCAGCTCTTATAGGCTGAAGCTGGTGTCTACTCTGTACAGGGACTCCTTCACAGCAAGGCCAAGACCAGCTCTTACAGTAGACACTAAAGCTGATATCTGCTCTGCACATGCTTTCATATTCGCATTGAGCCCAAGACCATCTCTTAGAGACATGCCCTGCAGCACCTCTACACTTCTACCCCGTGTTTCGAAGGAACCTCCATGAAGCTCACAAGAACATAGCTTACTCTTTTTCAGGCACTCCATTCTTTTTCTTTTAACATCTTTTAACTAATAATATTGAGGAATGAGCAGTAACTGGTAATTATAAAAAGGAAAACAACAGCACAGTGTTATTGCTTATTACTCTGACGGGAAGATCACTCAGCGTGACACCCCGGTAAGCAGGTCCTCTTTCATTTATCCCCATCTTTTTGTCTTACTCTTGCCCCTCAGTGCATGAAACCGCATGCACATCACTGCATTATTCATTAGCTGTGGACTATTACTCAGTCAGGAATACTCCTGCCTAGCAGGAGCTCCAAACAAATAACTCCCGTTATCGTTAGTGACAGTGAGCCCTGACAACTTCTCTTCTTAGCAAGGCTGGTGCAACAGACTCTCCACATCTGACCAAAGTGCTTACTGCCACAGATCCAAAAGTAGATTTTGTCCAATCTGTAGTCCACAGTGGCTGACTCTGTGCTTCACAGGCATGCTCATCTTCGCATCGTAAGTGCTCAAACCGTATCCAAACCGTTCATCACATTCTTTCTCAGACACTCTTCACAGCTACACTAAGCACAACCATGGTGGGCCATACTAACCTCAGACATCTTCAACTACTGACCCATAAATACAACCTCCGATAGGACTGCAGTCATTTTTAGCTCCAGACCACAGTGTTCCTCAGGCACTAATTAAAATCTTCATAAGGCATTGATCACAACCACATCTAGATACTGACCACATGATGCCAACCACAATGATCTTCACCATTCTGACCTCACTGTTCCTTAGACACTAATTTGTATCTTCAACTTCTGACCTCATGCTTCCTCAGACACTAACCACAGTTTGTACCAGCCGTTCAGCACAACCTACAGAAGGCATTGAAGATGTACATCAACTGACCAAATTCACTGAAGTCTTCATCAGCTACTCATTATAATCTTCATCATTTGACTATTATTTTTCCTCAGGCATGAACAACAATCATTATCATTTAAAGATTGAGGCTTCATATATTGCTGTTTATCAGGAAAAAATTGAAATTCATCCTCATCTGAAAACTAAGGTTTTTCATCTGAAAATACTCTTGCTGTACACTCTTCCTTCTCTTGGAACTTCTAGGTCAGGACACTACATTCCTCCTTTATGAAGAGACAACACTACACAGAAATGAACTGTGTCATCTCTACATAAAGAAAAAACTAGAGGTGACTGACTAGTTCATCTCTGTTGCTAAACCAGACTCTATATTTTTAGTCAGTATTTTCCCAGATTTTATTCAAATTGACATTATTGTGATTTTTTAACCTAGAGGTTCTTGTGGGCTTTTCACTGTGCATAAATATATTTGCTGAGCAGTTTCTCTTACATGGCTATGAGAAGTGAAGTTTTTCAAACTGAGAGCACATCCTCATTGTTCTGTGAAGCAATACCCTTCCTTTGATTTTAATTCAGCTCTTTCACATTAAATGAAAAGCTGCTCTTGATGGGCCGCATCACGTGCTTATAGGAAAGTTCATCATTTTAAACTCAGAGCTGTCCCTCAGAAAGAGGCGGAGCCGCTCCAAAGGGGCTGGGACCCCCGATCCATCCTCGGGCCAACAGGGCAGATCTGGTACTGACTGTCAGCTCGTTTAAATCTGGGCTTAAAACATGACTGTTTGCTGCAGCTTTTCAATAGATTAAATCAGTTTAGTCATACAATGTAACTACAATGTAACTTTTCACTTTGTTTGTTTGCCTTTTAGGTTTTTAAAATTATATTTATTACCATTTGTTTTTGTCTTTTATATGTGATTTTAGTGTCTTTTATTTAAATGTGCTCTGCCTTTGTAAACCACCTTGAATTATCTTGCGTCTCGATTGTGCTGTATAAATAATTTTGCCTTGAAACTTGAAACCGAGGTCAGCTGGGTGGATGGGGAGTAAAGAAAGAGAGTGTGAGATGTCCTTCTAGTGATGTTAACTCTGACGAGAGGCATCTGTAAGAAGCATTACACATTGCTGTATTTGTTTGCGGGTTAATTTAGTGTAGCGTTAGCTGGGTGCTGAAGCTCAGAATAAGTGTTCATCAGTCTTCATTTTGGGTTTGTTCTTTCCATAACAGAACCTTTTTTTTTTGCTCTAATTTGTTTTCTGTCACCTCTGGTCCACCATTTGTCTGATTCTGTCTTAGTAAGTGGTGGAACAATAAAATCAGAAATGCTCGAGGAATGATAGGACAAGTACATCATGAAAAACAAGGATCCTGTGTTAAATT
This sequence comes from Mormyrops boulengeri, assembly GCA_026781065.1. NCBI lineage: Eukaryota > Metazoa > Chordata > Actinopteri > Osteoglossiformes > Mormyridae > Mormyrops > Mormyrops boulengeri. The sequence continues at coordinate 18,480,288 of JAODLD010000040.1, read as the reverse complement.
GACCTGCCAGGCCTGTGTGGCAGAGCGGTGCGGTGTGTCCCTCCTCCCCGTCTCTGGCCGTTCACCTTCTCCCAGTACCACTGACGTCACCGTCCTACAGCGAGCCAATTTATAACCAGCTACAGTTGTCTTCCCCTGGGCCAGGGACAAAACATGGCATGTTTAGCCGTTCTTTTTATTTTTCACTCAGAAAAGTCTGAATGTAAGCTGACGGAAAGGCTATTGTGATGAATAGCCTTTTAAAACTATGAAGTACTTTGTTTTTGTTTTTTTTTTCTGGGTGATGGATTGGATTTTACCCTGTGAGCGTCAATGCCATTAGCAACATGTCCCCCGCGTTGGCCTCTTCGCCCTGCGGAAACATTTCTCAAGATAAGGCATTTGCAGGCCGAATATCGCAAGCTGTGTTTGTAATGGGATATGAAAGACCTTAAAAATACATAATTCAATGCAGTTTTATGTACACACACAAAATCACACACAGAACCAAATCCAGGCGAGAAGTCTTCAGTGTTTCTGTATGTAATTCCAACCAATTAAACAGCGGCGATGAACAAAAAAGCCAAACACTGAAATGTAATTAGTGATATTGTCTTTAAAACGTGCACACGTGCATTTTATTCAGATTCAGACAAGTACACGTAGTGCTGGGACATTTGCATGGGAGAATAAAACGAGATTCGTCTTCAACATCTGTCAGCTGGATCAACAGGATTTACCAAGGCATCGCTCTGCTGGGATGGGATTAATAGCATTGGCACAGTGACCCCATTCTGGAAGATCCCATTGTCACTCATGTATGGTGTGTCAGGTATCAGGGGTAAAAAAGATTTATGTAACACATGGCCAAAGTCACCCCTTTTGTCAGCATTG
>JAODLD010000040.1:18447312-18461620 GCA_026781065.1 Mormyrops boulengeri | reverse complement strand
TGTCATAGTTAGCGTTAGCATTTTTCCCATAGAAATGAATGAGCGGTCCCCATAAAGATATGTTTACCCGACGTGTGCGTGTGTGTGTGTGTGTGTTTGTGTGTGTGTCTGTGCCCTGCTTTGAGCTGCATTACCATAGAAGATGTCCCCAGCCTTGTGCCCTTTGCTGCCTGGGATAGACTCCAGGCTCATGGTGACGCTGACCAGAATAAGTAGTTCGAAGATGGATGGATATTTGGACCGCCCCTCCTCCACCCACTCTGAATCTAGACCGCTCCTTTTCTATCTCAGTCATTGCATGGGAAAGTCCAAGAAAAGTCATTTGGAAGAGTCCATAGGGTCTACTGCCTTAAAATGCAATTCTGCTGCGCGGCAACACCTGCCGCATTTGCAACAGGGATTCACAGCATCACGGATTGTCTGAATACAGATAAAAAATACAATATCCACACTCATTCCCAGGGCAGGATGTGGAGATCTGAATTTTGTAATGACTCACGGGGACAAGGTATGAATTATGGCAGACAGTTTTCAATCACACACATTTGCTTAGTGTAGCTGGTAAGGATATTACTACCCGGACCCAATTCTGAATACAAAATGCAAATAATTTCAGTTACATTTCAGTTGGCTTTGTGCAATAGCACGCTCATTTCCACTGCTGGGAGATGAATGTATTTTAAGACAAACTGCTTGATACAGCCTGCAATTCCCAAAATATAAAGCAAATATGAAATGAAAGAATGTGGCGGCAGTTTCAGGACGTCACTGGTTGTTATTGAAGCAGCTTTACAGTATCTGTTTCTGCCTTAATGTGTGAATGAGGTTAAAACTTAAAGCCACTGTTGTTGAGGGTGTTATACCTCCCCTCAGAAGCAGCTTGTTCGTTTTCCTTTACTCAAATGAGCAGAAAAAGCCGTGGCAGGACAGGGCCAGCCAGCCTCTGGGTGTCAGATGTGATGCATGGCCCGTCCGTTTACTAAACAAACAAACTCTAAAAGTAACAAATTAGCCCCATGCCTCTGAAGGGCTGATGCGGGTTGAGTTCGGGGCCATCAAGACATAGGGAAGGACGTCGGACGTGGCGGAGAAAAACAAGTGGGAATGACCCTCCCTGGAAAGTCACACGTGGCAGAGGAGACCAGATTCATTTCAGTCTGACGGGAGGTTTCCCAGCTCAGGGCACATTGCAGGTGATCAGGATATGTTACCGAGTTCATCATGGGGTGTCCCTTCTCCAGACCTCCTACAGAGTCTGAGGTGCTTCACTCAGTCATTGGGTTGTGGCCCTTGAAGACTGTCCGGAGGACAGGGGACGGCGGCCATCGTTAATGACATCACAGTGGTGGACTGCATCTATTGGAGGGAAAGGTGACAGAGAGAAGGAATTGGACAGTGGCTTGCCTGCTCAGTGAGAAGAGAGCGAAATAAGAACCTTCACAGGGGCCCTAAAAAAATAGGAATATACAGTAATTGGATTGGTCTGGGTTGGGGGCCCCAATATGATATGCTTTCATGGGGCCCAAAATCACTAGCAGCGGCCCTGCCTTTAATGCTTGGCCATGTGACACAGAGAAGGTCACAGACAATATCATTTACCGAGTAGCGTCTCTTTGAAAGTCTGAGCTCGAGGGAAAAGTCGTCAAGGCGAGCAGACAGATTTTACGGCGAGCGCTGGGAGAGGGTCATCCGTGGACACAGGCAAGTTTAGTGGTACTTTGATTCTGAAATTTTTAGCGAGAAATGGAATGTGACACGGATCTCCAGCTGCATGCCAGAGACCAATGTAAAGGATCATAACCGATGAGATACCAAGCATAGCTAGCAAAGCTAGTATTTTGTCCTTAGCGTCACTGAAACATTCAACTGTTCACTCTGCTACCATCAGGCAGGCAGTACTGCAGTATGAGGTCAAGCAGCGGACTTCAGAATGGTTTCATCCACCAGACTGTCAGAATGCAGAAAACTCTGGTCACTGAACCCATTCTGTCATCTATATACTGGGATGCCATTAACTGGAGGAAAATGAGGACGATTCCAAAGGCCCCTGAGTGACAGGGGCCCTAAAAAATCTGGAACACAATTGGATTGTACTGGGTTGGGGGCCCAATCTGACATGCTTTCCCGGAGCCCAAAATCTCTAGCGGCACCCGTGTCCTTATCCACCGCCATCCACACCCATACTTATATTCATACGGCCATTCATTGTATGATTTTATTCTGATTTCGCACCATTTAATTACAGTGCTGCTTATTACCATTTGTGTATATTTCCTATTTGCACTATTATTGTTTTTGCACTTCCTCCACACTGCTGTTGTGTTACTCCGCACACAAGCTTTTCACCCACCTGCACTTCCCAAGTGTCAAGAGACGCCACGAATAAAGTGATTTGATTTGAAACGTCTGTGACAAAGTCCGATAGCCCACCCAGGGAAACAAGCAAGCTGTGCATTTTAGAGCAGCTAGTGAGTGACTCGAGAGCGCTCCGGGGGAAGGCGAGCTGCACATTCACACTCATAGGTTCTTTATTCCCACCCTCAGTAAACCCCATGTATTGGATTCACTTCATAATGTTCATAATTCCAACTGTGCAGTATTAATGTACAGTATAGCTTTGCTTTTTTTTCATTACAAGTAACATTGCATAATATCGTACATAATTGCATGTATCTGCTCTAAACTGTTAACATTCTCTTTTAAGTATTTATACAATTTCATGCATTTTAAACTTTCCTTACTTGTAATTGTTTTTTTAACCTTTTTATTTTTCGTATCATTTTATATCTGCATACCTGCTGCTGAGCCAAAGGGATCCAACCCCCCCCCAAGAGGATTGATTAAGTCTAAGTCTAAACACACCCTAACCCTGACGTCTGATCTCTGTGTTACATGGTTCTTATAAAGCTGCTGATAGATATTGGTGCACATTCACTCTGGGTAAAAAACCTGTCAGTGTCAATACAGTGCTTCCTATTTTTCTGTGGAATTACACTAACCTTTAAACATATTTAAAGTCAGCCAGCTAAACAGAGTCATTATCTGGTTTGGTGGGAAATCCTCCAGTGATTGTAAATGTCACACTGGTATATTTCCTCTCAGTCTTCAGATTTCACAAATACTCCATGACCCCTGCGAATGAATGGAGGACTTTTACAAAACCAGTGGAAAAAAAAACCCAAATCTACACAGCCGTACTCACAGAGCGGAACCGCACCTCCACGTCCCCCGAGCCTAGTCCGCCGGCCTGGATGGCGGGGTAGAACCAGGGCATTCACTTCAACTAGGGGCTCTACGGTTCCTCTCAGCCAATCAAAGCATGACTTCAAACGGCAAGGAAATGCCAAAGACTGGCCATGCCAAGAAAAGCGGCAGTGGCACAGTGCAGGAATCCTTAGAAGAAATCCAGGGGATTGGACCGTGTGAACGTGTCGCCCTTTAAAACACGGCCAAAGGTCTATGAAGCTAAACTGTGTTTTCCCAGCATGCCATGTGACCATGTAGCTATGAAACTCCTGACGCATAAAACAATGGAGACCAAGCTGGAGACCCAAGTAAAAAAAAAAAAATTGTAGTTTTTTTAGTTTTTCATATTCCCTGGACAATAATGCCCAATAAATTAAAGGGGAGCGGTCCCACTTTAAACTCAGTGAGAGATCAAAGTGGCGTCCAGGCAGGCTCTGCCCACCTTGCTGTGATTTGGGACGAAAGCTAACGTCCAGGACAGAAGTGGGTCGACCAGGGTTAGCAAGGGCTACGAATCTGAACGTTCATATTTATTCACTCGGAAAAAGCCTTTATCCAGGGAAACTTGCATAATTCATCCACTTGACATCCATTTGCTTTCCATGCACAACACATTCAGAAGTTACAAATTTAAACATTTATACAGCTAGATAGTTCTGCTGAAGTGATTCATTTGAAGTACCTTGCTTAAAAGTGGAATGCATTACAGGGCTGGGCTTGAAAGTTTTGGGCCCTAAAATTCCTGCAGAGTGCTACCTAGCGAGTGCAAACTCCAGCCCTCAACTCCCCTGACCCCCCCAGGGAGCAGAAATCGATTATCATCCAACCCCAATGACCGACTCACATCACAGACATTAACATTTGCCAGTAATTTGTGTTTTTTAAATGTGTTTCTGGGATGCAAAGTTGTGTTTATCTCATCATTACAGCACATAGCTAGCTGGGTAGCTGTAAGCAACCAGGTCACAAAAACCGTGTGAAACATCTTCTGCTTCAATGCGCAACTCAGAGATGATCTGTTTAGGTGGCCGGATTCTTTCTGGAATCACGGTTTTTGAAACAAAACGCCCTAGAGATGATGTCAGATTACTCAACCGTCGTGGTTGTTGGACAAAACTGTTTCCTTTGGGATTTTACATCAGCAAACTGATGCAGCGATGAAAGACAACCTGATGCGAGAGCACACATCGCCTACTGGCCGGTCAAACCCTGAAGTTTCAAATGTGTCCCTGATGAATTTGGGAGGTGGTAAAGTCTGTAGAAAAGTCGGCAGCTGAGAACTGGCCTCAGCAGTGGGGACACCAGTCCTTCCGGATTTCCATCCTTCGATTTCTGTGTCTCTTCAACTGAGGCTGGGATTCTTGTTCCATAGGTTTCATCTGACAAAAGTACAGCACTGGCGGATTCCTGAAGAACGCACACAGCGAGGATCTTCAGGATCATCTTAGAAACTAGCTACTCTCTGTCACGAACCCCATCCGGATGCCGAGATCGCGCTTTATTAACTGCTAGTCTCCTGGAGCTCGTTTGAGTGTCTCTGTCAGTCAGCTAGCCATGAGTAAATGCTGGGGAAAGCTCTCTATCAACATTAGAACATTAAAATACAATTTAAACAGGTGAAAATGCAAATAACCTATAACCACAAATGCACATGAAAGACATATCATTTAGGATGATCTACACAAAGAAAAACTGGATTTCTACTGTACATAAATGACTCACAGTGTTAGAGGCATAGATAAAGTCTAACCCACATACTGCCTTATAGTTCATACCCATCCAGCAAGGAGAGAAGCTTTCACATTTCACTGACAATTAAAGAGGTTAATCGTTAACATTGATTAGTGAAAAGTTGACAGGGGTCAGTCTGATTCACAATGTAATAGGAGGTTTAGGCAGTTTAAATGGGAAAAGACTATTTTTAATGCAGATTTTTTTTTTTCCTGAATAGAGGTTCAATGCTAAGTAAATAAGTTCTAATAAAGATACAACTTACATTTTACTTCATGGAATTGCAGGAATCGAAAAAGTAATGAGATTCTTTTATGGGTGTGCATGTTTAATGCGCTGACATTTCATGTAATTAGACTCTGCACAGCGCCTTAAATGTCACAGACCCGGGGCATTTAGCTGGCAAAAAAAACAAAGGTTTGTCTCAGAGAAACGGCGATGGCAGCTTGAGGGGTCAGCGGGTGAGGCTGCGCGCGCGGCGGCCCCAGTCGAGTGACAAAGCCAGCTGGAGTATTTTTAACTGGAGCTGTTGCTCTCAGAGTGTGTGGCATTTGGCAGCTCAATAACCCCCCCCGCCCCGAAATGCTCTCAATAGGCAGGGGAGGATGAAGCCTCCTGCTTCTTACAGTGATGGGGATTTAAATTAAAGCGCCTCCACTTACCTGGAGCGGCTCCTTGGTGTGGAGGACCCAGGGGTGATTCTAGAATTTTTTTAAAGTGGGGGGCATAAGAGGTGTCAACATTATCATTGGCTAATGATACATTTTGAAATGCTGAGTGACAAGGAATGAAGCACCCCCAGGGCCAATCAGAATTCAGCTGGGGCCAGTGCTCCTGTAGCCCCACCCCCATAAAGGCCCCTGCGAGGGCCAGCTCACCTTCTCCCTGACATCAGGGACACGCTACCTTTACAGAGGTCAGTTGGCTCCGCCCCTCAGCGACACCCTCTGCTTATATAAACAACTGATGGGGAAAATGTAGGGTGTGCAGCCAGCTCAGGAAATAAATAGCCCACAAATAAATAATGCAATGTGACAGAAAGGAAAAACAAGCGCCTAAAACGACGTGGCACGCTTGCATTTCCGCCGGTCGTGCCCTGCTCGGCCCGCATCAGAGACGCCAGGGAGGTGGGCCCCGCTGGCCGCCTCCTCCAGGGCCCCGACCTCGTCCCCGCACTTGCCGCAGCCCCCCTCGGGCTCTCTGTGACGCCCCGCCAAATGTAAAGCAAACAGCACAAAGGTCAGGCTGGAGGTATTGACGGTGACATTTGAGCTGTGAGAGCGCTCTATTGTACTCGATATCGCCGGGCGGAGGTAGGCGAGGCCCCGAGCAGACCGGACAATAGAGGGCCCCCCAGCTAGAGGAGGAAGGGCCACCCGGCTATACAGAGACAGGAAAGCTGGCTGCACACACTCCCGGCTAGAGGGGGGGTGGGATCAGCACCTCCCTGGGATATGGGGAGCATCTTCTTTTAGATAAATACGGTCAGTTAATAAATGCATAGCAGCCCGCAAAAAAGGGACGGCTTAGTAAATCCACATTACCTTTAATAATTCCCATTACACTGTATAGGCTATAAATTTTAGGATTTTAAGTAAAATGTTAAAGAACACGTGGGATTATAAGCTGCTATACTAATCGATCATCCCAAAACTTTTTACTGTTATGATCCTAATGAACAGAGGTGCTCTTTTGGGTGAGACGTACATGGCTATTCCATTAATGAAAGCAAGTGCCCGGCCCTGGTGGAGAAGCCCAAATGTGCAGAGGAAAGCCATCATCCCCCCCCCCCCCATAAGGGAGGGGACAGCGGGAGACAGACAGCCGCGGACAGTGATGGACAGCAGGTGTGAGTTACTGATTAACCAAAGCCAAGCAACAGGAGACGCATCATCGACCTGCAGGAAATCCAATAAATAAGCAACTGAGGCTGAGCTATCTGCCCTTGGCCGGACCTCCTGACATCTTCCAGCAGAGAAAATAAAGAAATATTCCTCAGGGGTCTCGGCACGGGGGTGGGGAGAGTGAGACGGGACGTCACTCATTTACATGTGCACGTTTCGTTAGCGATGACGTCTGTCAACACTGAGACTGATTCATGGGATGCGGAATCCACGGCATATCTAACACGCACGAAAGTGACGTCCTCGTATGAACAACAGCAGGCACGCGTGATTCCCAAAAACGGATTGTGTGTCTGGGAGCGTGTTGGGGGTGGATCGGGATATGATCTGAATGCTGCTAGGGCACGATTAGATGCCTGTCTACACAAAGGAAGCCCATGACCACACAGTCGTACATACACACTGGTAAAGGAATACCTTAAGCGATTTTCTTGGATAGATAGGATCAGTAAACACAGATGGAGACATGAGTACAGGCAGAGAATCACACACCGACAGAGCGAATGACACACAGGCGGCCACGGACTCCTGCATTCTGGGATATATGCAGACCATGCTGAGGAGACCCACGTCAGCCAAACCCAACCGGAATAAAACACCTCCAAGGGCATAAGTGACGCAAATGAAGTCGGGGGTGGGAGGGAACCCCCCCAAAGTCACCCTAAGTCATTTGTCACATTGTTCAAAATCCCTCAGTATTGTGACTAAATTTGGCACAATAGTTTGTTTAATCCCTCTGCCGTTTCAAGAAAGACGCTCCATTATTACTTCTATTAGCATGACAGATTAGAATGGGGGCTTTATTTACAAAGCGTGTATCCATCCCTCACATAAAACCTTCAGAAAGAGGCCAGTGTCCTATTTACAAGCTATTTAAATGTGCCATCGTTGAAGGAACACCTAATCAATTCACCCTACGACCGATTTCATTAAAGCAGAAGAGCGGCGCCCTTCCACCAGCGGAACGCACATTTCTCTGGACCCAAGTGAAAATCACAGGGGCCATTTTTGTTCTTTAACTGCCCCCTAAGAGAAGACAGTGGATTAGATGGGGCCTGTGTTTCTCACCAGTATCTTATTGGTATTTTTAGTAAATGACCAGTAGTAAAGAGGGCATATCGAGTGGCTTTAAGTGTGTGTTATATAACTGGCTTGTAATCACTACAATGGATATCTGCAGGAGTTATTGCTGCAATAAAACTACCTTGAGCCAACGGCCATGGGTGTAAGTGAACACAACTGAACTGGGAACAAGATGGGGGAGAAATTGCCTCAATAAGTTAAAAAAGGGAAAAATAAAAGCATGCTTCTCCCTCTCCCTCTCTGCTTTTCCTTTTTTTCTTCTCGTCATCCCTAACTGCAAAAAGGATGAGTGTCTGGCTAAATTATTCTACTGAGATTTAATAACTGAAGAAAATGGGAGTCAAAGCAACATCATAGGGTGATATATAATCTGGCAGATTCAAAGGCTTGGGCCCAGAGCGAGGCACGCAGTGAGGGGATCTGGTTTTATGGTGAAGATAAATCAGAAGACACCCGCTACCGGTTAGCCTCTTCTGTGCCTGCGGTCCTCGTAGTATTGACCCTCCCCTTTCGCTCGGAGAATGGATCCATTAGCGCTAAAGGAACATTAGCAATATAAGGCTAGCCCAGCATGGGTGTGATCTATGATCCCTCCGCTACCCCTCTAGCACTCAAGGTGAGGGGGGGCGAGGGTTGTCCTAGGCCATGCTATTAGAGCAACGGAACAGGACTCCTCTGCTAATGGGTCTCCCTCACGTCATCCCCCGTTGGGAGGCAGATTCCTCACACGCCGGCTAATGGAAGCTCATCGTCTTAAGTAGGATGCGAGGTGGAGCTCTCACACGCGCCGTAGAAGGTCCCGCTAATGGAAACTCATCGTCTTAAGTAGTTTGTTCTCTGGTGCTCCATCTGCATTGCCGGACAGTAATTGCTCAGAGCGTCAGTGCGTGGCTGGTCTCTCGGACAAGAAAATCAAGATGGATGCTCAGATGCGGCCATTTACGTGGTCGACCCATCCATACTGCTAACAGCAGGGCGCTTTCGGGCGGTCGCATTAGCGCGCTAAGCGCTCTGGGGAGCCTGAACACTAGAACTAACTCACTGAGCGGTGCATAAGGGCAGGTCACGAGTCACTACCCTGGCAATCAACGCCGAGGAACTTCTCGCGCCTCGAGTGATCGAAGATGGAGCCCCAGGAGACTGAGCAAACAAATCAAGAGATTTGGTTCAGCCATGTGGGTTTTCGGTGTCGCATCAAGGCTCAATGTAACGTAGAGGAATGATGCTAATGAAAGGTGCTGTGTAATATAATCCCAGCGGAGAGCTGCAGACACCATGTTCTGCTGGCCTTGCTGATATCGACAGGCTGAGAGAAAAGGTACAATATGTTTAGCTTGGGCCCAAAGGTAATGCACTTGGGTTCAGTGGTAAATAAAGACATAAAACTGGTGAACCAAATTCATGATCAGAAAAGCCATAATGTCACACAAAGAGTGTTGCCAGGGGACATTAAAAATTATGTCTAGAAAAAAAACAACTGTGTTTTCCTGCTGCTCTGGTCTTTATAACTTTACAGTAAATATTACTGCACAGAGTCTAAAAGGTGTGTCTTTCAATTTGAAACACATATTTTTGTACTGCTTGGTTTTTTTTCACCGACTCTCATTTTCTGTGTTAATGTCCTAGAAACTTGGACAAAAAATACAGTATTAAATTTAGTGAAGGGACCTGTTTGGTCTTTCATCTTTGCTAAAAAATGTACTTCAGCCTATTGACTGTATTTTTCAAAGGCAGTTTTTTTCTTGGGAAATAAAGCAATTACTCGGGACTATGAAAGATGAAAAAAAAATCCCATGGAAACAATTACATCGATCAGGGAAGATGTTTTATATATGTCATAGCTATTTTCTAAAATGCTATATTATGAATGTCATTTCCATGCAAGTCACATATATTAACATTTTACCTTCAAAATAAATAATTTATCATAGCTTAGAAGGATAATGTTTCATATATATTTCATGGGAGTCATACAGGAGTCACATGCAAGTTCTTCTTTTCACTAAGCAAGTCTCTGTCTTCATAGGTCAAATCAGTCTGCAGTTCTGATCGCAATTTGAAGCGGCGCTTCGAAAACAAATATGAAACAATACAGTTATCTCTGTACTCCATCATTGCTTGCTTTTTGATTTTTTATTTTCTTTTGTTTTTATGCAGAACTGATTAGGTTTTCTTTCTCCTTGGAAATGTTCCGGGGGCCACCAGATACTCCTCTTTTGATGTCTAATTTAAGAAATCCGCTACGAGTCCACAAACCCCACAGTCTTCCGGATTCTTCCACCTTGCTGGAGCTACATGTGGAGTGACATCAACAAGGGTTTACCACAGATACAAACCAGTCAGTATGTATGGCTTTAAGCCTCGTAGATGGACGAAGGACAGGTCCAAATATAAAAAGTTAAAAAATACTCTGTTCCCTGGTTATGAAGGTCACACCAGCCCTTATTAGACAAGCAGCTGTTTCTGTGTTTACCAAAGACAATACAAAGTCATGGCGCTCACTGATTGCTGGCTATGTCAAAGCTCTCAGCCAAACTGTTTATTCAAAAGAATCTCAGATTTCAGACATGCAGCTGTAATGGGAGGTACACGGCTATATAGAGCTTAAGCAGGGTTTAAACTGACCTCTAGATCAATGCCACAATGTAGAACCAAGCTCCCTGTGTCAGGTGACAACTTTACACTGAGTTTAATATTACTCAGTAGTCCTCTCGCAGCACAAAGGTATGCAGTTAATTAAACTGATGTTTCTCAACTGCCCTAAGTGTGTTCATATGTGTGTGCCCTGTGATGGACTGACATCCCATCCAGAGTGTACTCCATCCATCCATCCATCCATCCTCCAACTTCTTATTCCCCCCCACTAGATAAGTGGTTGGAGGATGAATGGATGTATGGATGGATGTATGGATGAATGGATGGATGGATGGTTTGTTTAACTATTAAGAACAAGGTAAGAGTACATCCAATGTCTGAGTATAAATGACTGTATTAGCTAATAAATATTTTCATGATCATATCCCTAATATTAATTATGTCTGAGAGAAGCCTTTCACCGGAGTTTAAACGATAACTTGACAAAGTTGAAAGAGATGAAGCTTAATGAACCATTACCAGGCAGGACAGGGCTTCCTAGAGGCAAAAACATTACTGTTATGGAATTTAGCTTAATGGTTGGTATCCATGGAATTTATTCTATTTTAACAGTGTAATTGTGTCGTTTAATTTCCTTTTAATCACACATTTTCTCTGTGGGGCCACTTACCACTGACAGATAAATCTCTTGCTGCAAGCAAATTTTTCTACCCTTGAAGCAGGCTTGGCATTCTCCAACACTGCTGACTCTGTGAATCACTGTCAGTACGATTCAGGATAAATAAGCAAGTTTCAAAGTAAGTGAGTGAATTGTAAGGATGCATTATGTAGAAATAAATAGCTCAACCAAACACAAACCCCACTGAAAGAACAAGCCTCGTAATCCAAGAAGCACATTTGTATAACAAACTTGGCCAGCAGCACACTTAAGATGACACCCAGAATGCACCAGCTGACCTTGTGCATCCCATCATCCAATCAGGATGCAGTTGGGATGGCTGAGGCCACTGCTCACTCTTGTAAACGTGTGTGTGTGTCTGCATAGAATGTGTGTGTTTATACAACACAATTATGCCCGGTGCCGTATTAATATTAAACATCATCTTAAACTGCATGTCCATCTTTGCCCATAATACAGGGTTGTTATGAATGACTACACCAGGGAATCTAACAAAAGATGACACATAGTGCTGGAGCTGCCTGACTGTCTTCAGGTGAGTGAGTTGTCTGTCTGACAGTGAGTTTTTCGCTATAATGAGCATGGAGACATCCCAAATTCTGTACCCCCTCCTGATATTCCATCAAACCAGTCAACATGTTCTTTTAATACAGAATTAAGTCACTCTTGGTGTACAGTACTGGAAAAAAACATTACATTCAAAAGTTGCTTTTGATTTATGCCTTTCACCCCCCCAATACACCTCCTATAATGTAAATAACATATAAAAAGTAAATTCTGCACCAGCTAACAACATCCTCACTCTTTCGCCATGATCGCTAAAGTGGCTGAGTACAGTCACGATGCTTCTCTTCACACACTTGCAGGTTGTTACGAAGGTGCTCCCTAATCACACATTTACTGAGAGAGTCCTCAAATTTAGTAGACCTTCACAAGCTAAGCATACTCGATTTCTCTGAGAAATACATACGATTATAACCTCAAAGAAAGGGGAGAGATTTATCACCTCAGATGTTCTGTCTTGGAAGGCATTTTTATTTTTATATTCTGGTTCATTAGGTCACCTGCATTATGGGCTACCAGAAGCCGAAGAGAAGGGACTTCGTTTTATTCATACTGTTAGCAACAATGCTAATCTGGTTACATATACAATGATCTATTTCTCCAATGTATGAGATCTAAGAGAATTGGAAATATGTATTGAGCTTGTCATACCTGGCAGGGAGCTACATTTACAGTCCAGAGTGTGATTAAAACACACTTAAAACTTAAAACACAAAGGATGAATTCCATCAGTATGCCAATGTCTGCTAGTTAAATAAGTAAGCAAGCATCTTCATCTTGAATTGAAGGCTGCAAGCTATTTAGGTTTGGAATCATTTACTCTCTGCGACAGTGGCGGGGTATTTTCAAGGCAGTACTAGGTGGCAGTAGAGGAGTCTTCGATCTGTAACTCTGTTGTCACGGCCTGTCACCTTTATCTGCCACAATCAATAAGCTCATCTTCATCTTCAGCTTCAATTTTCTGACTTCTGGGCTTTTTGATCTGAACAAGGAGCTCATTCCTTTGATATCTCATCCAGAGTTCAAAGGTGTTTTGTGCCCTGAACTTCAAATCAGAAATCAAGCTGCAAATAGCATCAACATCATCATTGGTCTCAGTATTGCGCATTCCTGCAATAAATGTTTCATACTTTTGGTCTCTTATGGATGCCTTCACAGGGCCGTTTCTTTGTTGTTTTTGTCTTCGTAATGATTTCTATGGTCCTGATGTTTAAATCGCAGGCTTTCACAAAGTACCCTTGTTGTTCTCGTTAATTGTGTCATGCTCAGCGTCCCTTGCTGGCCTTTTCAAATGGTAAACGTGCTGCATGATGCCTGCTATTTGTTGGCGTTGAAAATGAAATGTAGGACTGAGTACTGGTCTCCTCTGCCCCCCCACCACCCTGCAAAATAAACATTTGTCTCATGCGCCATTGGCCAAACTCCAGAACCATGTTGATTCGAGTCCAAACCCAGCTTTTCCCACATTTATAAAGTTCCAGAAACATCTGCGCATCAAGAAGGCAGCAAACTGCCAATCCCCACTCATTTTGGTGGAAATGGAGAAGGTGAGAAATGTGTTATAATTCTGAAATTTCAGTGCAAACAGACACCCACTGCACTGTTACGCAAACTGTTGAAATAGCTAAGAATTTAGGATTCAAAAGAAGGCAGAAATTTAGCAGATGAATGTACCTTTTATTAAAATATGCACATTCAAACAAACCAAGGTGATGCCAGAATGAAATATAAACACAGTGTATTTGGACTCTTTAGGCTCTAGAAAGTGTAACTGGAACTTTTTTTAAGTCTAAGAATAATATCCAAAAAAGAAAAAGGTTCTCATATTTTAAAGGCATTTATTTATTCACAGAATATGACAGCTTAGACGGGTGCGGCCGTTTTTCCCAGTACAGTGCTGTCTGGCAGGATTCCCCCCCCACCCCCGAAGCCGGTAGCACAGAAACATGGCCACATTAGCATGGTTGGCTGTCAGGCTGAGTGTCGATTTCCTCTCTGTAAGGGATGTCCTCCAGTAATTTCCGTCAGCGCTGGGGTCCACTAAGTAAACCCTGAGTCTTTTAGACGCCATTACCTGCCACAAGTCTCAAGCTGCTTTTTGTGTCAGTTTGAATGCTGGTGGTGCAATTCCTGCCTCATGGACGCTACACACATACAGGTTTTCCTGCAGCTAAGATCGTCGTCTCTGGTCGAATCGCAGCTTTTAATCATGGGTGAGCATGGGCTGTTTTTTCTCACAGTCAGCTCACAGGAAGACTGTTTCTGGACAGAGGACTTCAGGGCGCGACAGCTGTTCCTTGATCACCCTGATAAACACGGATGACACGGGTGAACGTAGGTGAGGTCGGCCACCTGGCAGTAAGGTGTGACCGACATCAGCTGCTGCTGCTGGATTTTAAAACTTCACCAGCTCACAGCCCACCACGGGGGGGGGGGGGCGGCCCCCCCCCCGCGGCCCCCCCCCGGGGCGCGGGGGGGGGCCGCCGGGGGGGGGGGGGGGGGGGGG
>JAODLD010000040.1:18423251-18435077 GCA_026781065.1 Mormyrops boulengeri | reverse complement strand
GGAACAGCTGCCTCAGTTAACTGTGTTTTTTTTTGCTGTTATGCAGAAATGAATGAAAGTGTAGGAGAAGGACCCTGTAGAAATGTGACCTTGAGTATTCAAGGGTGAAGATCCCTGGGTGATTTACGTAGAAATGCATAATTAAAACCACAGCCAGGCTGAATTCTAGAGACAACCTTAAAAATCTGGTGGATCTGAAATTCGAAGCAGGATCCGGCGAATGACATTTGTATGGGGAGGGCACCATGGTCCTAAACTCTGGAACTCTCTCCAAGAAAACCTGAGAGTCCCCTTTGAGGTATGGGCTAGAGTCCCCTGTGTGGTATGGGCTAGAGTCCCCTGTGTGGTAGGGGCTGGAGTCCCTGGTGTGGTAGGGGTTAGTGTTGTGTGCCATGAGTAGAAGGAAGGTTTGGGTCTCTTGGGATTGGGAGTGGCTCCGCCGAATACTCTGGGGCATGAGTCCCCCAGAGGACACTGGGTATGGGTCACAGTGTGTCAAGGGTTCATGTCCCCTTCCGCAAGGACCAGAGAGGGTGGTACAAAGTCCCCTATGGAGAAAGTGGCTGTTTAAAGTTCCATGTCTTTGTTGGTATTTTTTATTATTATTATTATTATTATTATTATTGTTGTTGTTGTTGCTGTATATTTATTTAACAGTGCTATTTAAATAATGATTGATTGATTGATCGGTCGCTCAATTGATTGATTGATATTTCGATCATGCAGGGTTGTCCTGGATGTTTGGGGGGTCAGGTGTCACTGGACCAGACCTTTCCACACTGCTTTACGCACACATGCTGAGAAAGCAGAACAAAGAAACTTGGTCCTTTGATCCATTTATGTTTCACAGTCCAGGCCATAAAGTTTGTTTGTAATGTTTAACAGCATGTAGCCCAGCTCTCTGGCAATGTTACATGCTAAAGAGGATCTAACCAAGCATGCAGATGATAGGCCGAGAGGCACTTTCAACCTGTAGTTCAGCAGACAATATGCAATCTTGGGCTGTTCATAAATTCAGTAGAAGGTCTTTGCGAAATCTCAGCAGCACATTGCATAAAAGATCAAAATACAATTTACAATAACTGGTTTCCTTCACATTTCAAGTTGCTGCAGATTAAAGATGCGTTTTGAGGCAATTGCACAGTAGCACAGTGAGGGAATTTAAAAAAAAAAGAAGCGAGATCAAAAAGTTGAGCGGTAATGAAAAGTTTCTGGGGTTTAAAGTTTTAATGTTTTCTTGTCATGGCTGCCGAGAACTGAGTTTTGATTGTGCCAGTGTACTATGTTTAATGTTTTACAAAATATATAAAAAAATAAATAACACGGTATGTCTCAGCTTTTAAAAGCTACATCGTAATTACAGGGCCAATTATTTTGAATTATGCATGAACCAGCAGTCCTTACAGGCAGAGGTATTTGAAGGATGCTTCCGCGAGGCCCTTGTCAAGCCTAAGCTGAATTTCTGTTAGCTACTCATCATCTACACATTCACAGCTTGCCTGCGCCTTCATCGAAAGGCAGAGTGGCAAAAATAAATCTATAAAAATCAGAAGCAAGGCTTGGAAACCGGACCTGCAGGGTCCAAATGCCACAGAGTTCCCTGCTGACGTACCCTTAAGTGCAGTACTCAACTCCAATTGCTTTAGTAAAAGCATCCAGGTGATTCTCCCCTGAAGAATTTTCCCAGCCGATTGTGCTTGACTTGATCAGTTTACCCAACCCCCGTGTCGATGCTGATGTCACTGTGTTCATCAGAGGCAGGAGACATGGAGGCTTTCCATATCAGAACAGCTTTTGTTTCTGACAGTTCCAGGAAGCGCTCAGCTCTGGTCTGATGAAGGATGACCTGGCATGGTGAGGGGTTTGGGATTGGGCCGATTGCGGTTCTGCTTTGAGATCACTAACATCCCAACGCATATCGATAGATGCTTGGCCGAGGGAGATGTGGGCGTACCCAATAATGTATTCGTATCTGGGCCTCCTTCCCGTAAGTGCTCCACCAGGAATAGGGACACGTGCCTTCACAGCCTCTGGAGGTGATATGTGATAAAAGTACTGGAGATACCTTCGGCTGATGTGACAGAAGATCTGACACTCGTGAATGTCACAGACGGTGAGTATTGAGCTATTGATTGTTGGTGAAGAAGGGGTGTAAGATAAGAAAATACCCCGGTTCTCATTGATCGGGAGAAGGAGGTGGAACTGGCTGGTCTTTCTGCTCATTTCAGCTGCCTGGGAGACTTGGAAACCTGCCATTTCTGAGATAAGGAAGAACTGAATCCCAGGAGGCAAAGGTGTCTTCCGGCTATCGACTTGGAGTTTTGTTTCGATTAATGTTGAAAATTATCCATGGAGATATTGTTACATTTATTTATCTCCTGTCGTAATGTTTACAATGCAAAATTCTAAATAATATACAACCTCGTTTCCAAAAAAGTAAAATAGTAAAGAATAGAATGCAATGATTTGTTCTTTACATATCCTGAATGAATTCTTTACGTATCCTGTAAAGAACCGGACGGAATGGCGTGTCTCCACACCTTTATAAGGCAGCGGCGCATGATCTACGGCGGATTGCTATTACAATGGTGCATTTCACCGGCAAGCAAGATTGGTTTTTGCAATGGACGTGCTCATGTGCAAGGTGAAAATGCACGAGCTTATTATAGAATGGGACCTAAGCTTTTCGAGGTGTGGAGGCTTGGGCGGCAGCAAGCGTGTCCTTGTTTTCTGGCATCGGCAGATCATCTGCTCAGTGCCAAATGCGGTATAATGATCACAGAAGACGGGGAAAACAGAAGCTCGCTGCTGAACGAGAGGACTTAATTATGTTTGTGTCTTTCTTTGATTTTAATTTTGGTCTGCAGTTCACAAAATATTAATAGAAGTGCAATCATTGTTCAACCAAAACACAACCTACAGCTTTGAAGGTGTTTCAAAAGGTTCAAATAAAAGGCGACAGAGGTGTTATTTTTCTACTCTCACGATTTAGATTCCTTACCAGGCTCCAGACAGACGATTCAGCTCGTCTGCCAGCTGACCCCTCCTTGCCCGTGCGGCTGCCAGCGTCCACTCCTTTGTTGGCATCAGCACATGCAGTCAGCATCACGTCTTCTAAAGTCCTCTAATGTGTCCTCATTTATGTCCAACAGACGTCCATCCCGCATAGTAGTGTCACGCAACATACAACATGCCACAAAAAATGCTGCGACCTTCTGATGCCACCTGATGAACACTACAGCGGGAGGAACCAAGAACAGCATAACAGTCAGCAAACAGAGATCCAGGAATACAGAGGTGTCCATGCTTAAACCCTGCAATCAAGGTGGAACACAGATGCTAATTCCCCTCAGACTTTAACAGCAGCTGAGGGCTTTTGCTGTGCCCAGACAGACCTCCACAATCGGTGGACTTGTGGGTTAAACTGGGATTTGCCTCCATCACAGGCTGCCGGCTAGCGGTGAGTGCAGGGGGAGGTGCACTGACACCACTAGTCAGGAGACAGCAGAATATCAAGCCTAAACACCTACCATAATCAAATTATACTGTTAGCTAGGTGCGATTAGCATGACAAAGCAGACATTATATGAATTTGACGGGCAAATTATGACAAATGACTCTGCCTGAAAGCATTGCAGGGATGTGTGCTATTGTGTAAGAGATGATAAGGGTGGCCTCTGCTCTCTGCAGACATAATCTTGGTTATCGATCACTGGCATTCATGCTGGAAAGCCACAGTAACATTCACGGGGCGACAATGCAATGAGGACAGCAAAGCGATTAGCGAGTGTTCTGTAAAAAGCCCTGCTCACAAACGTAATACAGTATAAAGTGCTGGCCGTCAGTGGCGTGATAGGAAAACAAGCCACACCGGTGTAGCTGTGCAGATTTCCCCACCGCTGTGAGAACCATGGGTGATTCATATTATTTACACTCAAAGCTGAAACAATTAAAATAGGTTATATACAACCTATGGATTTGCAGCGGCTAAACTGAGTTATTTTTTATAGTTACCCTTCATTTAGGTAGGGATTGGTATATTAGCATTCTCCAAATGAGCTTCTCGATACCAGCAATCACCTGACAGGAAGGACACTGTAGATAGATGACAGAGTGATTTGTAAGTTGTTCAGAAACTCAATGCTAACTGAATCTTTGACATGAGTTGATAATTCGCCTCATAAGCATTAGCCAGTACAGATGTTATAAGTTGGCTGAATCTGTCAGTTTCCAAAGACGCTTTAAATGGAATAAATGGAAGAGCAGATATCAATGGGCAACCACAGTGAATTATAAGCTATTCAGAAAAACTTAAAAGTAATTTAGTTAAGGTTTTTAGTGGATGTAAACATTTTAGAGGCTTTATTGATCTCGGAAATTGTTATTGACTATGGACATGCTGTGAACTCGCAATAAAATGAAACTTGTTTTGAATAAACTTCCCAGTTGTGACAAACCTCATATCCTGCAGCGTAGCTGGAGGGGCCAAACCAAAGCGAGGAACAAGGGGGGGGTGGCAGTCGAAGGTTTGATAGACGCGTCATGTCTGAGTGAAGCTGTCCTTGTAAGACATTCAGGGAATTAACAATAACCTTTGTTTTCACAGGCTGCGTCTAATTAAACAGGTAATTGGTTTTAGTTTAGAGCCAAAGTCAGCCCCTACTGACTCCCACCACTCACCTTTTTCACCTGTGAACTCAGACACAAAAAGCCTACATACTCTAATCAATATTAACATTACCGCATACTCACTAGCTATTCCAAGTTAAAATCCTGGATGGTGCTGTGTGCTATCTATGTTGTTCATACCACATCCCTTTGTTTGATGACTGATCCAACACACTTTCATCCCAGTATTAAGTTCCCTGACATGAAAAATAACACTGAATGCATAACATTATAGGTCCCCATGAAATACTGTAATAAGTCAAATGATACAGTGGATGAGTAGCAGAGGCTATTAGTTATGAGGGGTGGGGTTAGATGTTACACGGAGATATCTAAATGACCAGGGCGGGGCGCAGGAGTTTTCGACTGGAGGGTGGAACCGCCATGGGTGTGTGTGCTGGCTTGGTGCCCTACAAACATTCACAACATTATCGTGTGCTGAATTCAGTTCACAATCATATGATTTATTTCCTCACTCAACTTGCTGTGTCCCAATGGCCCCAATGGGACTTGCCCATAGGGGAATGTCCAATTAGTCTCTGAGGTACAGAAGTAGACCTTCGCTCTCATGTTTTCAGCTGATGGAACAGCCATTTGTTTTGTTCCCAGGGGTCTAGGCACTGGATATAATATTGCATAAAGTGGCCGAATCCACCCTCTCTCACTGTCCCCTCAGTGCCCTGCAATGCCCCCTCGGTGCCCCGTAATGCCCCCTCTCGGCCCCTCATTGCCCTGCAATGCCCCCTCTGTGCCTCGTAATGCCCCCTGATGCCCCCTCACTGCCCCACAATGCCCCGTAATGCCCCCTGATGGCCCCTCACTGCCCCATAATGTCCCCTCACTGGCCTGCAATGCCCCCTTGCTGCCCCACAATGTCCCCTCACAGCCCCTCACTAGCCTGAAATGCCCCCTTGCTGCCCCACAATGCCCCCTCTCAGCCCCTCAATGCCACCTTGACCCCATCACTACCCCTTCATGGCTGCCCACTCACGACCTCTCTTGGGGCAGTGAGTGTGGGATATCCCTGGCAGGCTGGAAATCATAAGAGACACATTCACCAGCATGACTTCATTAATTACTAATGGTACTATTTGCATATTTAACCTTGGAATCGATAAATAGGAAAGCTTAATTTGCAAAGTCTTTTCACAGCCAGGACAAGTGATTTCAGCACAGTAAACCCTGCCCAACCTGTGAAATTAAAGCTAGTGTGCCTGATTACATCCCATAATACACCAGCAATAAAATAACAAACAGGGCAACTTCCTTCCTTGTACAGGAAATTATTTTTTTTTACTCCCACAGTTACAGAAGCTTTTGTGTATTGGGAAATTGTCTCTGGAACATGCTTCCATTTCATGAAATCCTTGTCAGAATGTAATAAGTAACACACTAAATGTTATAGGTTACATTTTAAAGCAATATTACATGCTTTGTCCTTTTTCTACATAAATATGTATACTTCCATACCTATCAATATGTCTGTTTAGGAGTATGGAGCCTTGCAAATAAATGCATGCACACATGCATAAAAATATTAAAAATATGGAGATCAATTATCCTGACAGAATCTGTAATCAAATGGGAGTTTGAAGGGTCAGACAGTTTGCCTTTGAAGTCTATTATTATGTTTCACTCTGGATGCTAGGGTGACCTCATTTTTGTACTAAAAACAAAGTACTAATTTATGCAGGCCTGCATAGATTAAACATTCCGAAGAAAATCTCATCTTGCTGTAGAAACCATCATGGGTTATTTTTAGCTTACTATTATGTGTCAGCATGCAGTCTGATAACACATTCCCATACCAACGGCTTTGTTTTTGTCTGGGAAACAGGAGAACTGATCTTCTTTTTCTCTCTTAATGACTCTTATGATATCACTAATGATCGCCAAGATCTCTTTAGTTAAGAATCTTAGTGGATATAAACATTTTAGAGGCTTTATTGATCTGGGAAGCTGTTATTGACTATGGACATGCCGCAAACTCCCACAACTCACCAAGGTCCACAGTATGGGAAAAATCCTATGGGAAAACTGGCATTGCATGGCAACAGGATCATGTGACTCTGGGATTTTGGGGAAGGATCTGAGATTTATTTCAGCAATTCTGCTTTTCAGGGTGAGTGGAGAAAGGGGTAGGAGGTGGTACCAAAATGGTGAAAAATAAGCAAAAGACTCATTTTTGCTGGGACTGAAAAATGATTGGGTGTAACACAAATGAGCCTTGGGTTCTGAAAGGCTTCTGCTGCCCCTGGCCCATTTGAAAAACCCCGAATAGAGAAGATAAATCATAGAGCATAACGACCTAAACTAGGGCAACCCAACCTGAGTTTATGAAAATTGGAGTTTTGAAGACATCAGAATACTGTCTAAACAATGCTATGAATTAAGTACTCAGTGGTTTGTTTGGTCGATCAGGTTTTGTAGACTGGAGTCAGACGCCCCTAGACTGCACAGTTTTTTAGGTGTGGTCTTTTTCTACCATGGTGCATGCTGGGTTTTACACCTTCTAGGCCATGTTCCAGGAAAAATTAGGATAGGGGAGCCCTGGCCTAAATGTTAAGACCTTGAAAGATGGATCTTCGTGCATTTGAAAGACAGGATTCAGAAGAAACCTCCCTGCAACTGGTGAGAAAGATGCTAAAGAATTTATGAGGCAAATTCTGCTTTGTGTGAAATGAGAAGTTCGCCTTCTACATTTCTTTGCAGTTACAAATTGCCAGCATAACCTTGAGTCTGAAGACGTATCGCCTTTGGAGGGTTTGGAGCCGTGTAATGTCACAGTAGCGGTGTACAGAGAGAGGTAGCCAAAACAGCAGCTGTGATGGAGTATCCAGCTCCCTCTGCAAAAGTCAAGGTCACCACTCAGCTTCCTGATGCTCGTTGGCATAAATGCATCTCTATTTTTGCACACATAGCCGTGTGTCAAACTCAACTGAGGAAGAGAAGGATTGAATGGGGTTACACAGCTTCATTTCAGGTTGCCAAGGACGAACCAAAAGGAGTTTTCTGGAATTTACATATTTCTGGATTGTTCTGTTCCTTCTTTGATGTTTTGTGATGACATCAGATCTTAACCCTACTAGGGCAGAGTGGTCTCCAGTCTTTCATGATGTGCCAGAGTCATCAGCATATGTTTTATTTAGTTGTATTTCTTTTGTCACCAATATAAGCCCCCAGACTTTAAATTATAAACTATTTCTATTAGCAGCTTAAAAAACATAGGAAATATTGAATATATCAAATCCCTATTGTACTATCTATACTTTGAAAATGAACAAAAATTACCATATTGGAACACAAGTAATGCAATGGTAGAAAGGTTAGAAAATAATGTGACCACAAATAATATCAGAGAGGAATACTCTATAGTGGAGGTATCAGGTTACTTTTCTACACTGTAGAAAAAATTAGTTCAGACGCCTTTCCTGAATCTGAAGCTACGAACAGGGAGTCTTTAGAAGGAGCAGGCGTTGACCTTAGTCTCATGGACCCAAACAGACAACCTGTTCTGGTGTGGCATGCGTAGCCATCGCAAAGGGCCCAGAAGACATTTATGAAGGTCATGCTACTATGCCTTCAGACTATCATAAATCATTACTGGCTCAGCAGAATTAGAAGAGGAGTAGAGGTCCTGATTTGCGAAGAGAAAAGTGTAATAAAGGGCTTCCACTGAAATAAGAGGAATTCTCTTTAATACTCAGTAATCTACCTTCCAATACTCAGATTGCTCACTTTCCTGCTTACTGAAATCAAACGTTGATATTACCCTGCCTGCATTTACATGGGCTTGCTTACTGGATCTATGTAAGGCAGCGCATTGATCCAGCTGTCGCATCATTCCTATTGATATTGTTATTCACTTTTATGACCCATTTGTCCAATTATCATCTAAAGAAAACATGTAACTTCATCATTTTCTAAAAGACATTCTCTAAAAAACAATCTCTTTTCTAAATTCTATCAGCCCTGAACATTTCAGGGCATCTATTCAAAAATTATCCTCATTTCAAGACCCTTTATTTTAAAGCCCATTGAACTAAAACAAAGGCTGAAAATGAGGTAAATTGCTTCACAATAGTTGCTCGTTAGCAACTGTCAAAATGTGTAGCTGCATTAAAAAATGTTAACTGATTAATGTGATTCTTAATTTAATAGGATTTCACTCAACCAGTAAACTGTGCTATCCAAAGCAAGAGGGAAATTGGTTGAATTGGTGTAGCAAAATAAATGAAATTTACACACTCTTGGGCTTTGAAGAATCAGGAACACGAAATCCTAGAGCCCAGTCTGGAGCTCTTTTCATCTTCACCCTGCACAAAAAGAAAATGGGAACAGAAAAAAAGCATCTGTTTGTCCACACTAACCACAGTGTATGATTCAGTTACTGTATGTAAATATCACAATAATGGCATTGTATCATATATATATATATTATTATTTTTTTTGGACCCTCCACCACCCCCCCTCTGCGGAGGACTACTCCTCATATCATATATTACTGAGACATTTCAGGTCAAAGATTATTATCTGGCCAGTAAAAAAAAGATATTATATATATATAACGGTATAGATGCTTTAAAAATGTATTTTGCTAGGCTTAAGTTGCTCTTTGAAATCTGGTTACATAGCAACAACTCAGACTGCTTACTGAAATGTTATCAACATGCCCGTCCGTATTGAAATGTCCCTCCACAGGAAATTAAAAGAAGAACCTTGATTCTGATGCAGAGGAGATGTTCCACAAAGAAGTTGGTCTGTTTTTGTTTCTCTGGGTTGCAGCACCTCTTACAAGAAACACAATGTATGACTTCTTCACAGAAAATTGAAACGGATGACTAGGATCCCTAATTTCACCATGTACTCCTGAAGCTTTAGTGTTTACTGTGTGGCCGGGGTGGTTCATGGGTGAATGGTGTAATGCAGGAGCTGGTTGTAGAGAAGCAGGGGAGTTTGTTTGATAGTGTAAATGTGAGTTGTTTTAACCTCTATGATCTCTCTAAGGTGAAATGATATTGCAGCTTTGTGGCTCATTTCAATTATTCAGAATTCTGCTGCGTATCCCATAATTGTGCTTTTGATGTTAATGAAATTGGTGATTTAATAAGCTTTAGGGTCTGTGTGTATTCCACTGATCCCTTTCAATTCCTGTTCTTTTTTTTTTTTTTTGGTATGAGCCAGACAACAAACTTAAGTGCAATCTTGACTCAAAGGCAATTTGACTAAGAGTAAACAGCTTTACATGAATACAGACTGACTATATTTGACAAGACATTTTACAGTGGGCAGATTTCAAGTCCGCATGCATATATTTGACTCCTGCTTTGGTATGTTCAGAATAAGATTCTGTAAAACCCCAAACTGGGGTCTGATGAATAAAGCAATAGTTCCTAGTTTAATTGCAGGTCTTGTCCAACACTGAAGCCGTACACTTCCTATTACTGCTATCAAGCTGTTGTAATTACACTGGTTGTGAGTGGCACTGTTTCATTCTGTGGTATCCAAAGGGGCCAGTAATTGTGCTGTAATTCAAAACCACCTGTGAGGGTCTACTCAGCCAGTGCCTCTTTGCATCTCCTCCACGCAGACCACTGAGGAGCGACTCCTTCAGTGATGCTGCCCAGCTGGTCTACATCAAAATACCCAAATGGATTTACTGGATCTTCACACAGACTGATCTACCTACTGCTGCAACATTTCAACTTTAAAAAGGGCACTGTGCAGATACCCAATAAGTTTAAATATTTTCGATATCAATTTAAAAATCTTCCTATACATTGTAATTTTATTGTGTAGGTGTGCACAAGAACTTTTATACGTGCAATTTTGTTTTGCTGTGTGTATGATCTTGTCACGGAATGTCAAGACGATCGAGACAATCCTGAAGACAAATGACGTTTAACGAGAGATGAAGGTCCAGCTCACATTCTCCTGAGGAGTTTTGCTTTGTTTAGAACCCCGTGAAGGACAATCTCCTATTACGACGATGGCAGGGCCTTCAATGACATTCCCAACTTTACCTTCTGTAGGCAATGTTATCATGCGGTGCTGCCGCTTTCTGATAATGTCGCTTTGTTACAGGATCAGCCAGAGCCACCGAAGTTACTGAAAATCCCTCCAAACTCATTTATATTGTGCTAAAACTTGTTAGCGTGCACCCATTTCTGTTCCTTTTTTCTTGTCTTCAAAGTCTCCTAGTTCCTCTCCTATCACACATAAAAGTAATCACCCTGTGAGCTTCTCTCCTTTGTGAAAGGAACATTAAATGCAAAAAAATGTGTCAGCCCGCCAAGATATAACTAACTATGGGTATTTCTTGGCCGTGAGTGACTCCCTCATCCGTATGCCTTGCTGCCACTTTAAAAACCATCATAGGCGAGTAATAAAGCCCAACTCAATTTCCACTGGCCGTTTCACAGCTTTCTGTAGGCCCAATTAATCAATTGTTCCCTGTTATTTGTGAATTGCATTTATGTGCAACTGTGGAATTCTAAAGTGGCATGATGTATTTACTGGAAACAGTCCTGAAATATTAACTGGCCAGTTTTATTCTCAAAGGGGGACCCCATGTCATTTTGGCAAGCTTGTTTTGTGTATGATTCTAGTTTTAGAAAGCAAATATGGATATAAACACTAGCAGATTGTAAGATGACTCATTGACATAAAGTACTGGTGTTTGTGTGCACTTCTGAAGTCTCATCTTACTTACAAAGCTTATGCACTTTATCCACCTTATAGTTTTCTCCAGTCAGTAGATGCCATGTTGTAGTTACCAATATACATGCAAATCCCAAAAGATTATACATTGGGATACTTCTGCAATCTTAGAAGAAACATTATGATCCTGATACTATGTTATCATTGTAGGATTAAAAAATAACATGTCAATAGGATAATTGACTTTGAGGATCCATCCATCCATCCATCATCTCCCGCTTCATCCGAGGTCGGGTCGCGGGGGCAGCAGCCTTAGCAGGGAGAGCCAGACTTCCCTCTCCCCGGTCACTTCGTCCAGCTCCTCCGGGGGGATCCCGAGGCGCTCCCAGGCCAGCCGAGAGACTTAGTCCCTCCAGCGTGACCTGGGTCTTCCCCAGGGCCTCCTCCCAGTGGGACATGCCCGGAACACCTCACCAGGGAGGCGTCCAGGAGGCATCC
>JAODLD010000040.1:18397232-18412489 GCA_026781065.1 Mormyrops boulengeri | reverse complement strand
CCAAACGAGCTTGATGGGCCGAATGGCCTCCTCTCGTTTGTAAATTTCTTATGTTCTTATGTTCTTATGTTCTTATACATATACATCATATTATTATTATTACTATTATTATTATTATTTATTATGTTACTCATATCCTTAGCCCGACATCCACATATCATATGTGTTTGCAAAGTGTGTTTTAATGCGTTTACATGCGTTTAAAGCATGTGGGAGGGGTATTTTAATGCTTAAACTATAAAGAAAATGTTTATTTATATGGTCTTTCTATATCGCGGATTTTCACCTATCGCTGATGGGTCTGGAATGTGACTTCTGCGATAGGCGGGGGATCATTTTGTGTTGCCTCCTCTCCATCCTCATTTGGTTTCCTCCGTTGTCGATAACTCAAATCACAAGAATATGCTTCGGTGTTCTGGCGACAAATAGCCATCATTTCTAGTTGTATTCATTTGTACGTTGACGCAGATGAGGTTGGAGGACATCTCTGCCCCTGCCTTGAAGCTCAGCTCCAGGGTAACTTCCAGATGCGAGTGAAATGAAACCTGGATTAGCCACAAATGTTTAATAAGTATCTCTACCTCATTAAGCATTATGACAGCTGATGATGACAGCGGCGATGATTTCGTGCACTTAGATAACTGAGCTATTGTGAGGGCAGCTTAGGGAGTTATGATAAGCTGCCGTGTCTTTGTTTCTGAGGTCACAAGGTTAATGGATGAGGTCGTTACAAGGGCAGAACTGATGTGCATGGGGGGAAAATGAGTATCAATCGCTTCAAGAATTCTTACCTGAAAACAGTGGGTCCCAGAACTAAAAATGTCAGATCACAAGTGACAGCTAAGTAAACGAAACATTTCACACTATGAAATCAGGTTTGGGGGGGGATGGGGGTTAAAAAGGATTTCAATATAAGGCAATATATTGCAGGACTGAAAACTTGAATAAATATTCTGTTGAAAAAGAATCTTTTCCATCTGTCAGTTATCAGAAATGCCTATCATAAAGTCATTCGATTTGAAAGGGCAGAGAAGGACCAACGGCTGACAGTCATAAATGATTTACTGAAATACATAAATATTACATAGAAATTTCCTGGGCCCTATTCCCTCAGTGCACTAAGCCATTGTTGTGTGGAATACTCCATATGCAAATAGCATTGTGGGGGATCTGGGTAGGGATCTCAAATGAGGACAACCTGTGGTGAAAAGCCCTTATGCAGAGGCACGATAATGCCCGGCTGTGGCAGCCATCGCTGCTCAGTTCCTGCCTCATGTCTTAATGCTTGTCTGTCATTCTCAGATTAAATACTCACTTTGCGTATTAGGCTTGCTGCGAAAGCGCTTAGCTAAGCATGGACACTAAACTGAGCTAACAACAAAAACTTAGGAGTCTGAGAAAGCGGTAACTATGACTGATGTTTGCATTTTTCCGTAAGCGATGATATTAGTAGTAGCGGCAATTTCAGAAGCAGTGTTATTATTACTAATCTAGCATGGAGAGCACAGCACGTGGGGCCAGACTTTTTGTTGTTCTACCAGACGGAAAACTCGTCCAGGTCCATGAACTGCTAATAGGGTCCAGCTGTGCTCATTTGGCGTGTCCACCAAGAGCCACCTGCTGCAAATCCAGGGTGAGGGACATCAGAGAAGACTGCTGTCTCATTTCAGAGGTACCAGCTTTCCTCTGATAAACTTTTGGTTTTTGTCTTCAACCCTAATTTGTTTGTACATGATATCCGGCCAGGCCTTGATAAATGACAAATCCTCTATTTGCCATTTGGACAAGTACCTTGGAATTTGTTTCATTACCAACCCCATCATTATCTCTAAAGCTTGGGGGGGGTGGGGGGGTCATAGCACAAGGTCAGCCAATGTGCAGTGCCCCTGGAACTGGGGATTGAGGGCCTTGCTCAAGGGCCCATGGACATGTGATGGTTTTACCAAAGCCCGGCCTTGGTCCAGCAACCTTCCGACCACGGACACAGACTTAGCCCACTGAGCCACTCACCGCCCCATCCTCTAGGTCTGGTGATGGTCTTTTCTCTGCCCAAGACAGATACACTTGCTTAAATATTTAAGTCTGTCCTCATTTATCTGATAAACAAAGGCAGTTCAAAGTCAAATACAAACTTTGAGAGTGGCAAAAGAACAACATAATGAAATAAAGAAATTATGCATGTATAATTGACATGTGGTATTGATGGCAGCAGATGCAAGAAATGAGGGGGGGGGGGGTAATCTGTCTGGGATGGGTGAAAATGACAGCTTTGTGTTTGTATGAAAGCAAAGCAGTGTGAGGAAAAGTTTCTGGGAGGATTTAAGAGGAAGAAAACATTAAAGGGAAATGGGGGCATGGCAATAAAAAATGTAGTTAAAATGTACGTTTGGTGTCTCTTGTTCAGTGCTGGATGTCCCACGAACTATAGATGGTGTGACAGATGGCATTAAGCTGATCATGAGACACATTTGGGAGCAACGGTCATCCATCATCACTGGGAACCTGAAAATGAACCAAGCTAATAATGGCGCCATTTATACACCCGACCTCGTGACAAGAGGATACGGATTCATGCGCCGGCCAGGATGCTGGAGCAGCACGGGGCTTGTAGGAAAGGCATTTAACTCAGAATTCCTTTGGGTAAATAACTGCTTCCTTAAATTTCAAAACTGTGCCCACGTGTTTGGGTACAGGAGTTCCAATGTCCTGATATGGTGACAGATGGTACAAGTGTTAAGGCAGTTTCATCAAAAGTCCCTTTGGGGCCCCAGCTGTTGTACCCTTGAGCAAAGTAGTTAACCTGAATTGCTTCAGTAAATATTGAGCTGTGCAAAACTGCTAGCTATTTAATGACTTTATATAAAATCTGCTACTAGAGAAATGAATAGTAAACGAAGATAATAATTTCTATGGCAGCCAGATAACCTTTAGGAAAACAGCAAAACAGAGTGAAATATTGTTGGTAGATGATACAGAGCAGAGTTTCAATGAAATTTATCTGGGGGTTTATGTTATGCAAAGACGTCCTGAAATCCAGAGTATTGATTTTTCAGTAAAACTGGTCATTTGTAGAGTGGGATTGATTGACCTGGACAAGGATACTTCTTGGATTTAAGAAACTCAAATCCTGAAAAGGATCCCTCTGAAGACTGATGCGCGGGGCTTTGGTGAACCATCGAGATGTGACCCCTCCCCCGCCATCCATCAGGTCTCGTCGGCGGCTTTGTTACAAATAGCTTCATTCATTCCTAAGGGGTGCGTGTCAGGGGCAACCCGGCACCTAAAGGCATTCAGAGCAAAGCATTATGGGAAAAATGAATCAGCCCCTGTATGCTTCCCATTCTGGGCCTTCACACGATATGTAGTTTTCACTGATATATATGTCCCCGGGTTTTTTGGACCTAGAATACCTACAGGCAACTGGGTTTCTTTTTGAAGCACGATTAATGTGACACCTTTATCAAACTTTTATGAGTTTCAAAGAAGAATATTTCATTTAAATATTGTGCCGAAGATGTACCTTTTTTGAGGGAATGCCTTTGAGGACCACAATAAAAAATAAGGAGATCACAGTTACATGACTCAGTATGATTCCTGCTGTAATTAATATTTTAATACTGTCATCAATGACTTAATGGTGATAAAAAGAGTGGTATCTATTTCCCCTACACGTGTTTTACCTTTAGGCCAAAGCCTACTGGCAGGCAGGGTCCCGAGAATGATGCTGCTTTATGAACGTAAGCAATATTTGGTTGAGGGACCTTTGCTTTTATACTCTTCAATTCTCCAAGGACTATGTGTGCAAGTGATGAAAAAGGCAGGATGCAGGATTAAACCCAGGGCATTACGAGACTCTTAGCCCCCTTAAAATGAATCCTGTCAATCTAACGGGGCTTTGAACCCTTCAGGTTAATTTAAAGGATTGTGAACTATGAGCAAAGGTTAGCATTCATTCCCTGGTCCAATCTTAAGTGCAGGGTAAAGGGGTACCACTGTTCGTCCAACTGCAGAGAGGATCGACGTTTATGAGGAAATCTGGAAGAACGACGCTCTCAAAGAAGGATTAGTACTTTACTCTTTTATCAGAAAAGTGTAACAGTTGTAAATACAATCCAGATTACGGTGCATGGTGTGCAAAATAAGTGCAAAACGGGATAGTGTAAGATAAGATTACCCGATAGGAAATACGCGTGCAGTTACTAAGCTGCAGGTGAAGGGGGGGGCTGTAAGACAAGGGGCTTGGGACTTGGCAGTGATGTAATCCTTTTACTCTCACTAGTCCTTGCTGTGTGATTTTCTTGTCTAATTTGCATATCCAGAAGACGACTCCAGCAGCGATAACGAATGCAGAGGTCATTACTAAGCGAATTCTAAATTGTCTCATTATCTCATCTTCGTGTCATTTTTTTCCCATATTTTGTCAGTTTTTTATGTTTCTAATCAGAAATTCTTATCCAGTCCGGTATAAGGTCTGCCTCCAGTGAGAAAGGGCATCGACGGCAATTCCTAAACAGGTGAAGCGCAAATTGCTTCTGTGGCACTTTTCCATTGAAAGGTTTCTCTGTCAGGCTCACTTGTCAGTCAGTAGAGGGACACTGGACATACT
This sequence comes from Mormyrops boulengeri, assembly GCA_026781065.1. Lineage (NCBI taxonomy): Eukaryota > Metazoa > Chordata > Actinopteri > Osteoglossiformes > Mormyridae > Mormyrops > Mormyrops boulengeri. The sequence goes on along the minus strand of JAODLD010000040.1, from coordinate 18,407,883 downwards.
TGTGGAAAAGTGGGAGAGAGCACATCGGACCTGCTTTTGTTACCTGTCCGTCCAGGAGGAAAATAAGCGCAGAGCATGTCGATTCTCTTCATATTTCTGGGTACTGGAGTGGCAGGCTAACAAAGTGACTTAAGGCTGCTGTCAGACCAGGTGCCGTGGGTGTCCCGTGGTGGGCACAGTCACGTCACCTGCTCCCTAGTCCAGATCATTACTCATTGCATTTCTGCATGCCAGACCAATAGGACATACATTCACAAAAGAGACACATCCATCACTTCTTTCTATCTGTTTCTTTCCAACACTTGACCGAAGGGTACATTTTCAGAATTTTCTGTAATAATGTGTATCACAGAGTACAGTGTTTGTAGGTACAACAGCCAGTCCTCCTTCAGCCTGTCACATTTCCTCCATAAGCCTGGATCTTTATCATCCGTTGACCCTCTCTAAAGCACAGCCTTCCCTAGGCCCTGTCATCTCTCTCCTCTGTCGGGGGTTTTTATGAGGGATTTCACAGCAAGAAGGCATAGCTTATTCTCCTCTTTACTTTTGTCCTCGCTCAAGACCCTCAGACACACAGCGGCGCCCCCCAGGGATTGCTGGTGACACGTCAATCACCTGTCTGCGACACACTGGTGGCCCTTCCATGCCACAAAGCCCTATTTATCTTCCAACAAGCCTCAGTCTCCATATTCCAATCATTAAGAAATACATCAAGAGCTTCCTCATCCACCCTCCCCCAGACCGTTTTTGAGCGGCTGGTCCCTTTATGTAATCCCCACAAAGAGTACTGAAAACAGATAATCACCTGCTCTGAGATTATTTCAGCCGGTTCATTTCCAATTGGCGGCTGTGAGGTAGACGAGCCGGTATTGTGGGGCCCCAGCTCAGGAGCTCCGGTTGTTTGTATACCGAGGGCCGAGGAACGTACACCACTGTAATCCTTTGCTTTCAGTTACAGCTCCCAGCACCCGAGCCTCTCCACATTCATACCATCTGAACTCACCTTACAGTATTAGAGAAAAGAATAAGAAATTAAGAAATAAAAATATGCAAAACAATAAAATTGCTTAGAGTGACTATTCCTAAAATTATTATTTTTTTTATTTCTTTTGATACACAGATAGTAAGACCTGTAGGCAGGCTCTTCCGTGATCCCTTACACATTATCAGATGGTCAAAGCAGACATTTTAAACCAGGCAATTGTATCCTGCTAGGAAATAATTTGTATCCACAAAAATAAATACCTATGTTTACACATGCAATAAATGAAGGTTTATTTCCCTAATTAGAGAAATATCAGAAACTGGTTACAGTAAAACCCAGTCAGAGATGATAGGTAAGAAGGACCACAGATGTATCCATCAGATTCCCAGGATGCTCTGAGATTTCGAGTAAAACAGAGAGGTTAGCCGCTGTTTTCCTCATGGCTGCCCCTCTGCCCTCCTCCTTTACTTGATAACTGTGTGGGTAGGAGATGCTGGCTGTGAGACACATTCATCTGACCAAGTAAGGGTCAGTGAGCTCAGTGGGGAGCACCTTCCCTCCTTTACCAGGTGACACCAGACTTTATCGGGACGTTAGCACCAGGCTCATGTGGAATTTATTAGTGATATAACCTCATCTCCTTTAGCAAAGCTGGCTGATTGACCGGCAGGGAATGATTACCCCAAACATAACATGCAGCATATGTCCTAAAATCTGCAAGACAGAATAATGTGAGTTTATTTTTTCTTCCTCAGATGGAAAACACAAGCACTCTTCACAGATTTATCCTGCAAAGAGCCTCCGTGTCTCTAGCTATGGGCCATCAGTCTCCTGACAATCATTTCCATTTTCCTGTCTCTTGCTGGCAGCCGATTTTATTTGGACAGGCATATTCTAGCTGTTTAAAAAGCACACCTACATATCATGTCATTTCAATCGCAATTGCTTTCCACTTTTCAGTTGGTAATGGCAACAGACTCTTATTTATTTATTTTGCCTACAAAATGATGGGCTATCTTCATGACTTCATTGTCTAAGAATAAGTACTCCATCCATCCATCCATTCATTCATCCATCCATCCATCCATCCATTCATTCATCCATCCATCCATCCATTCATCCATCCATCCATTTTTACTGCTTATGCAGCACAAGGTCACAGTGTGTTATGTAGTTTTTTGTTGACAAGAAGCAGAATATGAATTACATAATAATAATAATAGTAACAATAATAATAATAATAATATACATGTAGTCCGTTCTATAGATGATAATGTCATGCTAAACAAAGTTATGATTATGAGAAAGTGTTTATTTATCTCATTAAAGTAGATGTATTTTCTGCTACATACACAGCCCGTAATATCATAGATTATAATGGCCAGATTGCTATGTCTGTCACATCAATTTCAGTTTTGTGTGTTAAATAATGCACACTGGCATCATATTAGCAATGCGTGATACACAGTCGGCTGTGTCGTAATCTACACAGGCAGGAGTTGTAGCCAAACTCCAAAATGTCCATCCATTACCTTAACTGCTGTGAGGTTGTTATGGGCCTGGAGCCGGACACCTTAAATGGGATGCCAGTCTTTCAACGGGCATGGGCACACACACACACACATACACACACACACACAAAATGGTTAATTTAATGTGATTTTGGAACATTTGAAGGAAACACACAAACAGGAATAAAAACCTTACCTTAGAGGTGTGAGGTCACCCCTAAACCATCATGCAACTCTCTGTATGTCTGACCTATAGGCATTTTGACCAGTATTAATTGGTTGATGGACCCCAAGGGATGACGCTGATGCTGTTTTCATGTTGTACTGTGATCAGTGGAGCTCTCAACACTTTGGTCCTTCCTTCATCTCTGACTACAGTTCAGGATCAGCCAGGATCTGTTGTGTGAAATCGTGCCCACGGGCCATTCTGAACTGAGATAAAATGCATTTCATTCGAAAGTTAAGTGGAATGCTCTCCAAGGTTAAACTACTTCCACAAGCCTGTTGTTCCTGTCTACTTTGTCTTTTCTGTGTGAAATGGACCAGCATGGTCTGGGCCATTAGCTGATGCACAGTGTAGACACATTGTGAGAGAAGCTCACATCCATTGCTACTGGCAGCAGGAACGTAATGGCTTTATTGGGAGATGTTCTGCTTTAGCTGGAACTAGGGTGACTTTCACAGTTTTATAGGCTGAGATGATGCGTTAAAAAGGGTTAATTAAAGATTTTTTCCTTTGTTTAAGTTACAGGAGAAAGTCAATGAGTCTTTTATGAACTTTAGGAGTTTCACTCTGTATCAGGTTAATCATGCAGTGTCTGTTCTCCAAAATGGCACTTACAGTCCTGTAGTTTTGCACCCCCTCCTTCCCGCTGTAAGTGAGATTGCGCTATTGTCTGCCTCGCATTGCTCCAGGCATGATATGAACTCGGAGCTTTTCCTGACTTCCAGAAGGCTGGGTCTGGGAGTTCTGAAGTTTCTCGCTTTCTAGTTTCCGAGCATTTGGGGCTTCCAGGAGTGCCATACTGACAGCCACAGAGAGTTTGAGGAGCTTGTGAGCTCCAGAGCTTAAGGAGGATGGCAATAGCCTGGTTGTTCCAGAGTTAAGCTGTAGACTTATTGCCTTGGGCCAAAGAGAAGAAGGTGAGATGAACAATCTGTTTATATTTTTAAAATGTTGACTCCTCTGGGCATGAAACATCATGTCTCATAATAGCAAGGCTGAGATCAAAATTGGGAGGCCATCACATGTCGGCGGCCATCACTTGGCACTCAGTGGGTGCATTGAGTTCATGATGGGGAGCCTGTCGAATACCTGTGCTCATCAAAAGGAGTTCATAAAGCACCTCGGGTCAGTGCACCAAAGCGGTCATATGTCCATGATCATCACATAGCATGCCTGTCACAGGTCTGGAATCAGTGTAATGAGCTTGGCAGCTGGCGAGCTTCTCGCAGCACGGCTGTCAGGTGTCTAAAGGCATTAATGTAAGGCTCGCTCTGCCCTGTGGCTGACGGCGTATGGAAAACCATGCTCACTCTTACATTCCCCGCCAGTGTGTGACGGTTCTGCAATTATCAGCCAGATTGGGTTTGGCTCCTTGTTCTGCCAGTCCAGAGAGCAGGCAGATAGCTATTAGCTCTTTGGGTTTCTTCGTGTTACCTTTATTGAAATCCCTTAATGTTGATGTAGGAATCCAGTCCTGTACTGGCTGTGATTAAAGAACAGCCTGGCATGTAGACAGACATCTGCCAGCTAGACATCACAGCTAAGGACCAAAACATTCCACAGGAAGAGAAACGGACACAGGGAATATGTGTCAAAATATCTATCTATAAATGCAGGAAGCTAACAAGCAAAGTGCTCAATTCTTCCCCCCATTTCCTGTGTGTGTATGTAAATGCAAATAAGCGGTCCCTCAAAACAGGAAATCATGTGCTGGCTGCAGCTGAATACGTACAGCCCACACAGGCAGGGTACAAAGGTTCACTGACTGTGTGGATAGGAAGTAGAATGTCTAAGATCTAGTCTGATCTGAGTTATTTTGAATGCTACGTGATCGGCGGTGCCAGACGCAGCCGTTCCAGCATCTCAGAAACAGCTGCCCTCCTGGGGATTACACACCGCAGTGTCTACAGTTAACAGAGAATGAAGTGATGAACAAAAACATATCCACTCAGTGGCAGTTCTGTGGGCAAAAGTACAGTGTTAAAGAAAGAGGTCAGAGGAGAATGGCCAGACTCGTTAAAGCTATAACAGGAGAATAACAAACTCCAACAGTGGTGTGAAGAAAGGCATGCACAGTGTCTAATAAGGTGGGTCAGATCTCGCACTAACTAAGTGTACCTAATAAAATGGGTCATACCTATTACTAGCTAGGTGTTCCAATTAAGTGGGGCAACCCTGTTACTCCCTATCCATTCATCCATTCATCCATCTTTTGGGAGATTATTGCTACAGGTACAAGGTAGGGAGCAACTCCGGCTGAGGCACCAACCCATCGCAGGGCACACTCACACACCATTCACTCACACATGCACACCTATGGGCAATTGGTAACTCCAATTAACCTCAGCATGTTTTTGGACTGTGGGGGGAAACAGGAGATCCGGGTGGAAACCCCAGGACAACACAAGGAGAAGATGCAAACTCCACACACATGGAGCCAAGGTGGAGACTCTAGCTAGGCATAACTAAACAAATTGGGAACTAAATAAATGATTTGGAAATGTTCACTGTACGCAGATAATAACATGCTTAGTTCTTAATATTGTTCCTCTTGGAAATATTATTGTAAAAAAAAAGAGACAATAAAGAATGAATGTAACAGTTGATGTTGGTACTGCCTACTGTAGTAATTGCTCTTTACCCATGAACCAAGCGTTTGCAGTGCATACTGGTGTGTGACAGTGGCTTCTGGGACTTGGTAAAAGCTGTCAATTTCACTGAATAATAATGTTAAACTAATGCAGTTTCTGTGGGCTTCTCTCTGTTTTGTTTCAGTAGATCATAAAGTCGGCTCTGATTATTGGAGCCCCATAGGTCTGTTTACTATGGTTTTAGGTGAGCAATCAGAGAATTTAGCTGATCCCAGAACCCTGACAAGGCTTGTATTGAACCACACTGAAAAAAAAACCTTAAGTAGGATTATTGACCGGACATTACAAGAGAGTCACTGGACCTGTCTTGATACTGATTTTTTTAAAGTCATTTTGCCCCACTAACATGTGGAATAAACAACCATTAAGTGTTCAACATATGAGCAGAAAGTCAAATTTTTGCACAATTTAAACACTAAAAATAATCTGAAGGTTGGGGCAGCAACAGATCATGTGACCACCAGTATTGAAACACTGTATTATCACTGTAGATAACTAGTGTGGTCCTATCTCACATCTGGAAGGCACAGAAGGTAATATCAGTAACTTTTAAGCACTACCTGCGGATTAACGTAAATGAATCAGATAAGCTTGTAGTCAGAGATCATTTGCTGTGGTTTTGCATGTAATATGATATCCTAGTAGCTATCAGAGAGAACCAGCTTCAGATTATGGAATCATTTCAAGTTGATTCAATATCGAGAGTGTCAGGTTAAATGCATGCGGAGTCTTAATAAAGAAGTAAAAAATATAAAACAAAACAGTATAAAAAAAAGAGTGTTTTTGTAAAAACAAAAACAAAAAGGTCTTCCACACACTATAGCAGTTGTTAAAAATACGAAACCTCTAGGGGTGTAATGAAATCTCGTGTCGCAAGATCTCGCGATATTGACAAGATTCCTCATCAGAGTGAAAAGCGAAGTCGGTACAAATCAGCTGCTGTACGCATGTCGCCGTCTGATGAAGTTACGATAATAGATGCCCCAGACACTTTTAAATCTTTTGTGTGGCAGCATTTTAGGTACCCGGGAGAAAATATAACCGGCGAAAGGGTGACAGACAAAACACGAACCATCTGTAAGCATTGTAGGAAAATAATGCCGTACAGAGCGGCTAACAATATTACTATGCAAAGCCATTTTCAGCACCATCATAGCTCTTTATTTACAGTAGATCCACTGCACCGGTGAAGAAAACATTAAAAAAATGTTTTATGTTTGTTATTTATATGGTTTTATTTATTCTATGTTCAATTGAGAAGTCAAACAGGAGAGAAGCCTGTCATTTGAGTTTCTGGTGAAACATTTTATGGTGCTAGATATTTGTTCTGTTCTTCACTGCATATGATGATGTTGATTACTGAAAACATTTCACCAAACATCTGTATTATTTAGCATTTTTTGTCTTTCAAATTAATCAAATAAAAGTCTGCTTTCCAGTAATATATTTGAAGTTTTCCTTAAAATATTGTTCAAATATCGTCTCGTTCTTGTGAACCCAATATCGTGTCTTGTCTCGTCTCGTGGGCTGAGTATATCGTTACACCCCTAGAAACCTCACTTAAATTTAAGATTGCTAGCATTTTATGAATTTGCCATGTGTGTCAGCAGTCAGGATCCGCGTCTATGGGTCATTCACAGCGGGCAGCTCCAGAATTTAGCCCAACATAGCCCCATATCACTGGGTGCTTTATTACTGGATCACATTACAGGGACACTCTACACAACTAGTCTAAATGTGTGATAGCTCAGCAAGATTGGGATTTAAATAACCAGCACAACTACAATAAGAGGCAAAGCTCCCTTCTCGGGGTGGGGGGTTAACCATTAATCCAGTATAGCAAGGTGGAACAATTTTTAGATCCTGGAGTGAGAAGCAGAGGCAGAGTGAGATGTGCATCCTTGCCACACAAACTGCATGAAAACAGTCATTCCAAAGACTTGTCCATGGGAAATAATAGGAAATCTAGTTATCCTTCTAAGGAGAGGTCAACTGCTTTGATAGGTAACCTTTCCAAAGGAGAAACTGCTCTGATTTGTTCAGGGTATGTTGCATTTTTGATAGATATGCCAGACAACTCTATAAAAGTGTATCGTTCCACAGCTGTATTTATTTATTTATGCTGTGATTTTTTTCTCTCTCTGTCTCTCTTCTTTGTATGAATTACTTCTCCTTAAATTGCAGTTGAACAAATTAACAACTCCCCCAAAAAGATTAAAATAATATATGAATCATTCACTTGAGAAGTAACGTGGGGTTTAGACCAATATGTATGGAGGGCAGGACAAGCAGCAGTTGAGGTCTTATAGTAACCTAGTTCTCAGATCCTTCAGATATGCAGAGTGGAGAGAAAGTGAGACTCCAAAATTCTGATGATGTCTCTTTTTTAGGTCCGACTAAGCCTTTTCAGAAATGAATTCCCATGAGGAAAATTGTTGTGAACCAGGGTTGACTCAAAATGAAAAGTCCAAAAAGTCTAATTTGCCTAGCAGAATTTTTTTTAGGGATTTGACTAAAATGCTTCTGTTCTTCTAGATCTGTGAACCGAGGTGGCATGTTCAGCAAGGCACAGACACAATCGCTGACCCTTACTGTGCTTGCCCCTGTTCCAGTGACCACAGGCAGGGGGCATGATGGTAAAGCACTGGGACTTTGGGCCAAATGGTTGCTAGGCAACTGAGATAAAATAACAAAAATAACACATACATTGTGGAAAGCCATCTGTCAGTTGCAAACAAGATAGAAAGAGCAAGACAGGAAGTTCATGGTTCTTTCCAAAAATTGGTCACGTATCCAGAAGAAGCTCTCATGCCCTAAAGGACATTCAGCATGGGACCCTGTGGGTGTGCATTTATCACAAAGAAGCTGATTTTAGCTGTGTGTCCTTCAGCTGACCAAAGGCTCCACCTCTAAATATAGCTGGCTGTTCCCATCTTCAGCTTGGATAGTTTATTCAGTTCACTGTCAGGCGGATCAACCTGGCAATAAGAGGCAGACACTGGTGACACTGGGACCACAACCAGGGACACAGAGGAGTGCTGAGGGTGGGCAGTAACAGAAGGCTGTGGGTTCTAACACTCTAACAAGGCACTTTGTCTTAACTGAGAAAATAGAAATGACCAGATCTGCGAGAATAACCCCCCCTGTCTCTGAAGACCTCCAGTCTAGTCTGGTGATTATTACTCACTATGTGGAATGTGAAAACGTACTGTAATCCTTCTTCTAGACAAAGTGAGAAGAGGAATAAAAATATATATTTTAAATAGAAAAAAAGAAAGTTAGTGGTGCAGATGAACCTCGATCGTGCATTTATACTTTATGGGCTGATTCAGGCTGCTATAACAGCACAGACCCAATTTCACATCTGCTACTTGCTCAAAAATGTATGCCTCCTCTCCATATTCTGCATTTGGGCAGAGTGATTAAGTGTCTGCACGGCGCTGATTGAAAAGTGGGAGCCCGGAAAGCCGTCATAGGATGGTGCATGCAGAGGAAGGAGAAGTTTGAGAGAGAACTTCAGCTCTAATGATGAGTGTGCGAGGCTGCGATGTGGACGCCTCAGGGGAAGACCTGCCAGATTAGAACAATGGAGCCAAAGCTCACAGAAGCCATTTTTGTCCCTATTCTGGAAGAAACATCTGTAAAAAAAATGAGAAAGAGGGAAAACAAAATCGATAAACTGCAGAGCCGAAGTTTCTTACGGGGCTGTCAGCTCTGGCTTCACCGCTTGTGAATAACAGTGGCTAATGGTTTTTTTTGACAGAGCTTTTAGGGAGAATGGACCTGAGAACAGGAAGAATAAACAGAAAAACAGCTGATGTACCTTGGAGATTTGGTTCCCCTGTTGTGTCCTGTGAATGCATACTGGCAGCGTTTACAACCTGTCTGATCAAGAGCTGAATCTGGAAAACCACACACACACATGCACACAAAGACACACACATAATTATATCTTTGTGGGGACTCTCCTTTCATTTCTATGGGGAAAAATGGAATCTAGCCCCTTCTCAGCCCTAACCTTAACCATAAGTAACCAAACAAAGTACAAGACTTTTTTACTTTTTTGATTGCATTCACAGATCTTTGTGGGGACATGAAAAATGGCCCCCACGACATTAAAATAAAAGGTTTTTATTACATTTTGGGGGACATTTCTTCCCAGTGATGTAATATAAACCTAATCCACACACACACACACACACACACACACACACAGTCATGTCTTACAGTCGCAGACATAGGTTAAAGTCTGACTTGAATTCATTTTTAAAAGCAGGAGTGCTACTTCAGGCAAATACCGTAAAGCCAAGTGCCACTTACTGGGAGACATAAAAGAAACAGCAAATGCTGTCTTTGAAACCGCCGTGTAGAGTCTGTCCCCACAAACCCTGACAGCGAAACAAAGACGGAGATGAGCTCAGAAAGATCATTAATATCCCAGGGAATTAACACATGAGCCTTTTGTCAGGAAAAACCCACCCTTTGCTTGAAGAGTCTGTACCTCAATAAGTAGGCAGTAGTGGCTGGCTGTGCAGACTTGTTCTTGGGAGGGCTTGGAGATCATCAAGATGCACCCCCACCACTGGCACCCCACTACGTGACTGACACACAGCCCCAGGCCTGTCTACTCTGCCAACAGCTGCTCCACACCAAACCGAATCAAGGGCAATTTCCGCGGCATGCAAAGACCAGCCTGGTCCCTAACATTGTGCTTTGGACCAGGGCAGACTTAAACCTTTCTGACGGGTGCTAAAGAAAATGACCCCCCCACACACGCTCACATTGATTTGATAATTCCCTCCCTCAGTTGGAAAATAAAGTGGATTCCGAGTGCTGTGGATATGTGGGTGCGTGTCTTTGGCGGTATCAGGAAGCTCTCGCACAGGCCGTGGCAGAGCCATATAATCAGGGGACACCAGGTGGCTCAATCTCTGCAGCTAACCACACCCACACACTCTATATTACACTGTATGTGAGACACACACACACACATACATACACACACACTGACACTGACAAGCTAACACAAAGAAATACAGACTCAAAGATTCTGAAAGAGAAGTCTTCAGTTCTGATATTAATAAGTGACCTAAATGAATCCTTCATAAACAGACATTTTGGCTATACATTATAATATATCCTTCAAGGCTCACGGTCTGATGACTCAACACTTAAAAATGCGCACGGCCCATTTCCACCGCCTCTCCTGCCCTCTCTTCGTTCATGTCTCCTTCTATACTTCATTATTTCTCTTAAAGCAGCGTTTGCCAGTAAAAAG
>JAODLD010000040.1:18377608-18397132 GCA_026781065.1 Mormyrops boulengeri | reverse complement strand
CCCCCCCCCCCCCCCCCCCCACCCCCCCCCCCCCCCCCCCCCCCCCCCCCCCCCCCCCCCCCCCCCCCCCCCCCCGCGGGGGGCGGCCCCCCCCCCCCCAGACGCTCCGGGCAACCATCCCATTTTAATCACGTGTGCCGAACTCAAAACAGTGCCGCGTTAAGCACTTGTCATTACAGGGACGCCTTTTCAGCACGAGAAAACAAACGGTATTATGAAGCCATCTTTAAGGGCTTTACACTCTCGCTCTGTGCAAAAGGAGGGATTCCTCTGCAATGGAAAGATGCTATTAATACAGCTGTTTGGCAAGAGGACAGTAATAAGTAGCATTATTGATTTAATAATTTAATAAGCAGCAGGTAATGGCTCTAATGCAAGATGGCAGAGGTTTATTCCAATGTTTTAGGAGTGCATTGACATATGAATGAACTTTTAATAAATTAAATTCGGCCATAGTGAGAATCTTTCTCTATGTTCCTCAGCTCTCTCACACGAACACGCACAATGATGCCCACTCAGAAACCAGCACAGAGGTCTTCAGGCTTAGCCAGTTCCCAACCATTTAAACACGCTTCTTAATGTTACTAATGCATGGTGAACATCAGAAATGTTTACATGCACTTTGCTTTCTGGAGGGTGTTCCGCAAAACAATATTTCTCAGCTAGGGGTTAACTTAAGCTAGAAGTCATGATCGTCCATGATTGCTCCTTACTTAAACTCCCATTGAGCAATCATGACTTCTAGCTTAAGTTATCCCAGATAACTGAGAAATCTTGCTTTGTTTATTTAGCTGATGTTTTTATTCAAAGCCACAGAATTAAACAGGCAGGGTCAGACATTCCCCAGAGCAATTAAGGGCTTTGCACAAGGTATAGAATGGCAAAATCACTCTGCTAACCAGGGGATTTGTACCACTGACTTTGTGCTCTTTAGCATTTTATCCCAAACCACAAAGCCACAAACAGCACTCCTATCACCACTGCTGATACTGAATGCTTTAACTTAACTGGTGAAGAGGCATTCTGTCTTCAAACAAAAACTAGGATGCAGGTGTGTGTGTTGCCCATGGTGGGGCGAGGCGCTTTGGCTACGCCTGAAGAATTCTGTTGGCCAAACAGAAACGTACGAGTCGCGATTGTCACATACCGTTACCGGATGGCTAAGACGCCAGCCAGCAGGTGGCAGGGCTGAGTGCGGGACACCCAGCAGGGAAGGCGGTAGGCGTGTAGCGCTGCTGGGTGCCGTACCCTTTGCGGGACAATCAAGGCTCCGCTGATTGGCACAGCGTGTGACTAATGAGGCTGTAATCAGGCCGCTTTGTAATCAAGTTTTGGCGAGGAGCTATTTCCAATAGCAGCCCTCCTCGGAAATTTACTCCGTGCCTCAGAAATGTTTTATTATTGGGTACTTTCTTTTCCTTTTCTTTTACGCATTGTTTATTAGAAAGAACGGTTTTCCAAGATCGACAGAAGTTAACAAGTCTTGTATAGCAAATGCACCGAAGGTTTTTTACCTGAGTAAAATCGTTCCACCCAGATTAGTTTAAACACTTTTTTATATGATTAATGTAGGTCAGTATATAATATCATGCAAAAATTTAAATTTTGATTATGTATAATATACTTCATTGATTCCTTGATTGGTGCTGTATATACATTAGGCTGTCTTACACACTGCCCTCAATAGCTGCCCACTCGGGAATCTTCCGCCTGCTTCTGCTCAGTTTGGTTATCCAGTCTGGCTCATGCAGGAGACCCAGCCATCACCCCCGGTAGCAGATGGCGAGGTGTACAGTCGAGTCCTCGTCTCTCCCTCCCCACGGAGAAGCTGCCTGACCCATAGCGGCTAACAGACACCCGAGCCGTCCCGCACCCCCACCACTGCCGGCTGGAGCGTGACCTGCATTGCCCGCAGCTTTGATACGCCACGAGGGCGCGTGTCTGTGGCTGGCTAGACCTTGCTGTCAGGACCACAGGGCCTAAACAGAGCCTGTTTGGGGGGGGGGGGGCTGTCACTGAGCTGTGCAATTTAGCTCAAATTTGATTCTTCCCCAGGCAGGCTGGGCCTCCCCCACATCCTCACATCGGGTGCCAGGGGAGCTTGCATTGAAGTGGAGATTCAGCAAGACGTCCTCGAAAGGTTACCACTCAACAATGACCCTCAAATCGAAAGTCTGCTGCACCTACAAGTTGGAATGAGTTCATGGGAAATAATAATACAAAAAAAAAAAGTTAGCAGAATCTTTCCCCAAAAACTTCTGCAGACTCTGACTGCAAGAGACGTAATAGATTCTACTGTACCCTCTCAAGTCTTGTCTCCTAAATATTTTTGGTTGTGCTGCTGTGCAAACCCAGCCTGGCCCATTTGCCAGCTGCCCCACTGCGTATGAATAATACGAGTGTATTTATGCATGTCTCCTGGTCCGTAAGAAAGCATCACTCATCCCTCAGCGTCTCTGACGGACCGCCCGCGAAGACGATGAAACACGCTACATAAACGGCCTATTTTAAATCAAACATCTTTGCTGACGTTTGGTGACCCGCGCAGGACCTTGTCGGATAACCCCTTGAATCTTAGCGGAAAGGATTTATAAGTATTCCCAAGGAGAAGGAGACAGTCCAAAAAAGATTCAAAAACTGCAGGCAAGATTCATGGCTTGATGTGATTGTCGTGGGGATTTTCACCCGGTTTAACACATCACAGCAGGCATGCATCATACCCTGATAACGAACGCAACTGGCATAGAACCAGTGTAAAACATTTGATGCGTTCCCTATATGAACAAACATTTTACACATCTGTCAGCTGTACCGGGTGAAAAAAACAGAGGCTTTATGAATGACTACAGAGGGGAACTAAGCAGGTCCGCCTCTCTTAGGACCTCTGTGAGCACGAGCACATAGAAATCCTATTTCCAAAAGCTAACACAAGCGCTCCTCTGATTCAATAATCTCCCGCTCGCTGTTTTACATACCAAATGGCGCTGGGGCAGGGAAGGTTGACTAGAGAAATCTCATTAAATGCAGGCTGACCTTGGTACATGGGCTGAATGGAAAATAATGGGTTCTTAATGTGTGTGCCTGCGGGTAGATTTAGTGCAGCCGCTGGGAACAGCTTCCGGTAGAAAACGAAGGCGGCGATAAGCGGTACCCGCCATGTAATCACAGCTCTGCAGAGATGCGCGCTATGATCCGCCTGTATAAACCCCACTGAATAGCTTCTTTCATTGGATTCGCTCTATATGGGATGGGGACCAAACATAAAGATGTTTACCTGCCTCGCCATCCAGTTACATCAGCCATTTTAAGCAGATTCCTGTTGGCCTGCAAGTTTCTGGAAAAAAAAACGCTGCTCAGATCATGTTTCTACAACAGTTTCTTTCCCCCCCGACAAGCATTACAGTGAGATATTGATATCTTAAAGCCCAAAAGCTCAAAGTTTCCAGCAGGAATCCCAGTCAAAGAGCTGCACAGTTCATTTATTAGGTTTTGTGGTTCATTTTAAAACACTAAAGTATGTATTTCATATTATAACAATTAAAACTGTACTTTGGCATTTTATAAGACCAAACCTGGCCAACATTCATTTTGAGTATCACACCTAAGTCCTAGAATTTATAACTATCATCAGTGACCTCTGCTGGTGGATGGGGTAAAAGCACAATTCCAGCAATTTCCATTAGCCAATCGACATGATGCGCACAGCTTTCTCTGTGATCTGACACTGCTTGCCACTCCTCTTGTCGGTGTTATTGAGTCTTTCACCAAGGCAGAATATAGCACAAATGAATTATCAGTCAATCATTATCTCAACCTGTCCAATCAACTGCGGGCAAGAATGTAAATTAAGATTTTTAGTGGATGCTTGAAATATGATTCCAATTTACAATTATTCATGGCAGGTAACCAATGGCCCAAAAGATAGAGTATTTTTTTAGCAATATGTCACCTAAGCAACACCACTGAGTTTTACACTGCATTGTTACTAACAGACCTGATCTGAGAAAGGCAAATTAGAAAGATGGGGGACTTCATGTACAGTACAGGATAGCAGTCCATCACCGACCTTGATTCATCTGCTTCATATTTTGCTTAGTTACAGAATGATAGATGCCATGTCATACGTGTCATACGCTCAGCGGTGGAGGAACATGCCTATAATGGGATTAATTATCAGCACATCCCATTGCCGGAACCGCAGCTGAGGCCCCAGATCGATACAATCAAGTAGCTGCCGAGAATGAGATTTGCTCAGGTTTGTAGCCCCCAATGGCCCATAAACCCCGACGGGGAAGGGAAGGGCTGCCTGTGGTACCATGGCTCAGACACACACAGGGAAGAAAACAAAGGCAGCACTTCCTCATATGGCCTTCGGATAAGGGGATCGAAGCGAAGAGCAAACAAACAATCAAATAATACTGCCACCTGCAGGTATACATTACCGGGGGAAAATTTAATGTTTATTTTAATTCCGTAGATCACAAAGCCAACTTTTATAATTCAGCACATAAGCTATACGGAAACAACAACACCAATAATAATAATAATAATAATAATAATAATAATAATAATAATAGTGATGATGATGATGACGACCATAATGATGATTGTAATAATAATAATGATGATGATGATGATGATTATTATTATTATTATTATTATTATTATTATAGTACAGGAGCATGGGTATGGGTTTACACAGCAGATACTTCCTGGAAGTTTCGAGTACTTTCTGAGTTTCTTTCCACTTGATGTGAAACAACAGGTGAACACTTAGGGGATTCTTTTTATCTCACAGACTCCCCCCAGCGCTGATTAAACTCCACACGGCCCCTGTCCCAGTACTAGGGGGTCCTTTATGTCTTACAGGATGGTTCCATCTGGAGGAACCCAGGGGGTAATGAAGGAAAATAGGCAAGGGTAGTTGCTGCGGAGATAACCTGCGTCAAGATGTCAAATAGTGGAACTGATTGAGAATGAGGCTCCGTCTCCAGTATGCTCTCCCTCAAGCACACCAATGCGGCCCTTCTCCGGAAGACTGCTATTCCATCCCCATGTCACTTCCTTCAGCTTTGCTGTGTGCTGCAGATCTTCCACTGGCTTCTCCTTCTTTTCTTTGATCTCCCTCAGCATCTCCTTGCCTCTGTTCCTCACCCACAGGCTGTCTGTTTGTGGGCGCACTCAAAGCTTACAAGAATCATCTTTTGCCATGTACCTGTGCCTTCGATCTCTACAATAATTAATTTACTACCTTCACCGCTTCCAGGATCGACAATAAACAAACAAACATGTCAGTCTTCTCCCTTTGTCCCACACCCTATCTGACAGTCTGCAGACATCATACTTCTGTAAAGCATGAGAAGCACGCAGAAATTATTTTGTGATGTGCATGTAAAAGCACATTGATCTTCATACAACTGACATCCAGCTCAGTTTTGCCTCATTTGTGGCACGGTTTCTGCAAAGCCTTCAAAAGCCCGAGAAGGCAATGAAGCTGATGTCGGGATCAGAATTTCATGTAGATCAAGATGTTTGAAAAGGTCGTCAAATTTAAGCATAAGTATATGTGCTATAGATCTCAATACAAATACCATCGGTCCACAACCAGAAAGAGGGCTATATAAATTAATATAATTAGGGAAACAGATGACTCTACCCTGTGCCCTTATTTGATCTTTATTGATGTACTTGTCATATACAAAGCAATCATGATATGTGAAATAAATGTCAAGCATGAGGGTTTTTGACATCTACCTTTCTTGCAAATGCTTCACTGATTACTTACACCACTTCTGTTTCAAACTGGCCTCCAGAACTAATCACATTTAATTTTTGTTTAGTATTCAAAAGATACTCAGTGCTGCCGTCTTCCTGCTGCGTGTGATTTATAAAAAAAAAAATGGTGACTCTCAACATCATGAACCATTTAAAGAAAATGGCCTTTCAAATTCCCACAGATGTCTGTCCTATATCTTAGGGATTATTTGGGTTTCATACCTTATTTGGGTATTTAAATTTTTTTTAGGAAATTGATTTTATTTTTCATTTCCATTTCACTGCCTAGTACTTTCTTTCACATAATCGATAACATAGCCACAGAAACATCTAGATATTGATATATTAATATACCAACAGCTCAAGGCAAACCGTTACTCCGCCCACCCACTGACAATAATAATCAGTATATCTGTGTGAAGTATAAGCTATTGTCAAAATAATACACTTCACTTGTTTAAAAAAAAATCCATCTTCTAACCACTTATCCTGACCATGGTCACACTTTTGTTTGATTGACGTTCCTTTCTGCCCTATTAATACTTTAACTTTCAAATAGGACCTCAAGTTAAACTGAACACACAGCCAGTGGCCTGTAGGACTGGAATACACATAAAAAAATGCAGTTCATGCACTAGGGCAGAACAGTATGGAGGCCTCGTGGGAAACACTGAAGGTGCTTTGAATAACAGGCTACCTTGGCTTCCTACTGTGGTGAAAAACATAAGGCCTCTTAATTAAATCTCTACAGAGCCTTTGTATATGTATACCTTGTAACGGACAGGCGTCCCATCCAGGGTGTGCCCTGCTTATCCCCTATGTATCCTGAGGTAGGCTTCAGGTTTTCCACAATACTCTACTGAATAAGCAGCTGTAAGATTGATGGACTGATAAACAGCATATTTTGGAGAAGCATGACTTCATGAAACGGCGAGTCTCTCATTCCTTCAGTGTTTACCACTTTATCAAGAACTTTCACATTTTTAAAATGTATTTATTTATTTATTTTATACCATAAGTCTATATATTATACCCTAGCAGTGGTCACTGGTTTAGCCTTCTGTACCCACATCATTTCATGGTCAGAAAATCACAATTGAAATTCAAAGGCGGCAATAATAGAACTTGTTGATTCTGGGGGGGGGGCTGTCATGGAAACACTGCTGTAAACTATCATATTTTATTATTTATTATGTAATGAAATTTATTATGTAAACTTCATAATCACAATATCATATTAGATTATTATATATCTGTCCTGCACACCACGACACCACTGCAGGAGTTCCGGTAACCAGGTTTATTGAGGATGATACAAAGAATGGTCAGGAGCCGGAAACAGGTCGATAGCCAGGTCAGTTCGATCGAGGCGTCCAATGCCGAAGGGGAATCCAGAGTCATGGTCGGAGGAACGAGAGCCGGAGGTCGGGAGTCCAGGGGGTCAGGCCGATGACACGGACTAAACACACGGGGGAACACACCAGGGACGTCAAGGGAGGGACGGACGGGAGGAAGGACTGGCAGGAGGCTCGGGAAGTTCGGGAAGGGCCAGGGACACGGAACGGAGCTAGGGAGACAAAACGAAAGTAAACCGCTCAGTATGCACATGAGTAACAATACCTCGCACCGGCTTACTGCCGGCGCGCGGTTAAAATACCCTTGGGAAGGCTTAATTGGGGGCGGTGCTTGTGGAGGGTCGGGCCGTGGGTGTGACAATATCATACCATATTCTATTATTATATCATACCATTATATGTGATAACACGTGTTTTGTTCACTTTTGCTGCATTCAGGGACAGTATAGTGTGGTTTCCCAAAACAAATGACCACACAGCTACTACAATCTATTTTTTTAATGCCTACCGTGCACTGTGTATGTCTGTGTGGAAAAATGTGTCTAATATACATAAATATACACTTTGCACTACATATACTGTAGAAAAGCCTTGTGAATAAATGCAGTGATATGATTCACAAGACAGATTAAAAGCATTTGTAGTGATTTCCACAGATACACTGTGGAAAATCATACAATCAATACAGTCGATTTAATTAAAGAAATAAAAAACTCAACAAATCAATATATGGAAAAAACAACTATTGGATATGAATGACACAGAGCATTATAGGCTCCATGGTGCCCTAAATTAAATAAAGAGATATACACAAAAACCTGATGACATAACACAACAGCTTGTATTGATGGTGTTGACAACAGGCGGCTTTAAATACATGAGCACTGATTTACTGAGCGGGCTGCTATATGGAGTTAGACATTTCAGGCACGTCCTGTTTTCAGAAATGACAGAATGATGCATTTGCTTTCATCAGTATATTGTTTAAAGCCTAATTACAAAACTAAAGACTTGTAAGATGTATAGTGTATAGATATGTAGTAGAAAGATGCAGATGACTCATAAACTCAGTTTTTGGCCAAGGTGTCATGATTTCTGATTAATCACAACTGTCTCTATGACATTCTTGGGCAGCTTGTAAATCTTTTGGAAAGACTTAACTTAAAAGACCAAGGACATTTCGGTCCACATCAGGGAAGTAAACAGCTAAATATGAATATTAGCCCTGGATGTAAATTTATGAATAGCCCGTGAGCACAGACTCATTTGTAAACAGAATGTCAATCATAGCACTGAGATGCTGCCTGGACAAGGCAGTGTGTCCGAAATAAGCAGGATGGAAAAGGATAAGCGACGTAAGGCCAAAGTCAACTTTGCAAGAGATGTGGAGTTCAACAGTTGTAATGGGAGAAGACATACATTAATCATTATGGTAAAAAGCACTTAAAAACCTCCTGCATGTGGCATGGAGAAAGGAAAGATCAAAATGGTAAATATTACCACTGGAAAGCCAACATTAAATTTCACCAAGAACCTTAGTGATCCAGAAAATAAATTTCAATGTAGAATATTTCTTACATATACATATGTACATATCTGACTGGAATGTACTTGTATTTCGTACATATTAAAATATTTCGATGGCTAAGTTTATTATACTATTTCTTAGCTTTATTATTATTATTATTATTATTATTATTATTATTATTATACATGTCATTATTATTATTAATAATATGTATAATTATACTAATAATTATTATTATTTTTGTTGTTATGGGATTAACTCTTACTGACAAGTGGTTCTTCCACTAAATTGGAAAATTACAGCGTCAGGATACTGATCACATGACAAGAAGTAAAAAAAATTATAATATATACTATGATGTACACACCTGTACCTTCAGAGAGAGGATGCACAGATATACACAGGGTTGCGAAATCTCACGCACTCCGGCTTTCAGATTCTCACGCTCACGCATGAAATCTTACGTCAAATGTATATTATTCCATTATAAATCTAAAATTAGTTACATCAAAAGTGTTGGCTAATTTGCAAATCTTGCAGACATTTTAGAAAATGTGTGTGCAGACTTGCCTGGAATTGAAAATCTCACGCCAGCCAGCTGACAAAAGTCGGTGACACTGTATTCATGCATTAGAAGTGCCACGGCACAGGTCGTGGAAGCAAAGAATTGGATGCCATTCTCATGCGGATGCACGCATTCAGACACAAAGGGCAATTTCGAAGTAAGGACACACCTAAACACCAGAAAAATCGTAAGTAAAATTAAATTCTGGAATGCTGCCCAAGCTATCACCATGCGCTGCATATCATAACCTTCACGTATATAAAAACAGGCAACACCTGATTCTTTAAATGATGATGTGTTTTAATTACGCACATTCTGTCTGCTTGGCATACCCTGACGAATCCGCTTTTACATACGAAAAAGCAGCAGAGATCTTAGATCATCAGCCAGCTGCGTCTTTGTGATCCTATTAGGGCGCTCCCTTCTTTCTGCCTCTTTGCATGTGCGCAATTTGTGCAATTTTTCACTTCTTTGTGAGCTGATGGAGGAGGTTGATTGGGTCATTCAAAGGAAGTTACAAAATATGAAAGATCCATCCGTAATACAATTTAGCTAATATGTGTACATAAAAGATGGTGGAAAAAACGATCAGACGATCCTGTGCGTCTGCTAACCCCCCTCTCATACGCATGATTACCGCACAGGTCCATTTGCATTACAGCTTCAATGAAAATAAATGAAAATTCGTATAAATATTCAAAAGGCATCCTTCCTCAAAAATAACCTCTTTCATTTTGTTTATGCCACAACTGGTTTAAAACCACCGTGTATGTCAACACGAATTAATAATGAATAGTTTGCATCCGAAAACATTTAAAGGAATTATATATTGCAGCTGGTTATCTATACTAAGTGCTGATCGATACCTTGTAGACCAATTATCCTGGAACTTTAAGGCAGATACGCTCTGAAACAATTTGTTTTTTCAACAAAATCCAATTTCCGTTTTGCTGCTTACGGTGTCTCGGAATGTAATTGTTCATCTAGATAACGTTTTGGGTTTTTAATAAAATACAAAGAAAATAAAGGCATCCGGCATTGATGTTTATTTCAAATTATAATAATTGTTAGGCTGCATATGTGTCACCTTGAGCAAGACAATTTCAAGGCATGAAAGTGTGAAACCACATCAACGTTAACGGAATAAATCAATCACAGGGAGCAGCTTTGCATTCCCGGGGAAATCACAGAAGTAAGCCGGCTAACTTTGGTAAGGGATAACTCCGGGGGACGGCATTTCCCGTGCGGTGAAAGCTGTCAGCCAGTAACTGCTATTAAAACAAGGACACCCGGTTGTCAGCTCTGCACCGAACCCAGCAGATGAATGATCCGGGTTTCACAGACAATTTGTGGGCCTGTCTCTCGCCGTCCCTCCCTCATTACCCCAGAGCTCGCCTTTATTCCCACGGCCAGCATCTGGGACCCGCTGACCGGCGTGGGAAGACGGAAGGTGCGAATGAGAAACGTCAGTCTGAGAGCCCAGGCAGACGGTGTCCCAAGGGAGCGTTTTACACATAGGCGGCCGGGCTAAATGCTTTGTTTTACATATAGGCCTACCTTGCACAGTCTCAGATTTATTTCATGTTTCATGCATTCAGCCCCTGGGAACTTTTTGTCGTTGCCTCATAGCTCACAATTCATGGCATCTCGTTTTTACTTAGGAGATAAAACAGGGTATTTAAAATAATAATAATAATAATAATACAGTAGAATCCGCTTAAATAGTGATCACGTCTGCCTGGGTGAAATTGATTACTGTAAGCGGATGATCATTACAAGCGATGCTTTTCATTTTTTCTTTATGCCTCAGGCAAATTACCATCCAATCAACATTTTTATATTTATTAAATTAATATAAGGTACTATAACGGACAGCGTCACTATCTACATAATTTTATTGACTACTTCAAAATACAGTACAACTCTTTGAAATGCTTTTCAAATTTCAGTACTATACAAACGAAATTACGGAACTAAATGTAATTTAAATACGCTGTAATACTGTAGCGCCGGCGGCATCTGCATGTCCCGGCATGCCTCGCGAGCGTGTGTATAGCCCCTGTTCTTTAGTGTAGGTACCTAATTGTTGTGCTGCGTATCCGGTTGTCGCGTGTGCCTTTCCGTGGTTGTACTCAATTCTTGCCTAATCCTCGCGTGTCTTAGTCATTGTGTAATTACCTGCCGTTTGTGTGCTTTACTGTCCTTAGTGTAACTCCCCGTGTTTCCTTGTGATTTGCGATTTTTATGTTATTTGTGCTTGTTCTGGGGTCCCTTTAAGGGTTAACTTAAAGAACAACTTCGTGCCTCTAGTCTTCATTCGCCGCTTCCGCGATTCTTCGGTCCGCTCGCCGATTTGGCTTTCTTTTTCCCCATCACGTTTTATATGGGTTACCGCAAGGAAAAGTAGGCTTAATCAATGTAAGTTAAGTAAAAAAAAAAAGAATTAGCGTAGTTCTAATTTTTTCCGTATGTTGTCATGTATAAAACGACCTTAAATGAACACTGTAAGCAGATTACTTGATTACTATAAGTGAACTATTTAAATAGTATTTGTAGCTGACGCTAATAAGCCTGTTTATGTTGCCACGACAACGCTGTTTAGTTAAAGTGAATTTCCTAAAACAGAGTTAAAATAATAGCATTAATTTTATGTATTGTTAAAAGGAGTTTGTGGTGTTGCCTACATTTTCTAAAGTTTAGAAAGTAAGTATTTGCATAAGAATGAGCTGTTAAGTCACATGACCAACGTGGTTTGAACCGGAAGTTAATAGTAAAGGACATTTAGTTATAGACAGTGAATGACAAGCCACGGCTCATTCTACGACTGGTCAAAGAGGCAATATGGTAATTATTATTTTTGTTTGTTGCATAAGTATTTAAGATGTAATGGTGTTATTTTCCGTATAGAGGTGTACATACGTGTGTGTGTATGATACTGAAAACAATTTATTTTGCGTCCATAGTTTTCAGGGTGTTCATTTGCATGAAGAGGATGAGTAAAAACGACAATTTGAACATAAGTATGAAGCGTTGACTCCCTTGTGACCGGCGTAGCTACAGTATTTGTATAAGAATGATTCTGTCCCATTCTTTTTGATCCATTTAAGCGGTTTATCACTATAACCGTGATCACTATAAGCCGGTTCCACTGTAATAATAATACATCCATCCATCCATCCCTTTTCCGAACCGCTTATCCTTCTCGGTTACGGCGGTCTGGAGCCCATCCCGGAAGCTACGGGCACGAGGAGGGGAACAATCCAGGACGGGGGGCCAGCCCATCGCAGGGCATAACGATAATACAGATTATTATTATTACTGTTGCTGTTGTTGATGATGACGTTATTATTATTAACACAGCTCAATCTGCATTTTCCAAGAGGAAAGAATATAATTAAATAACTCCCTTAGAATAAAAACAGAGATTTGCTGTTCTGATAAATTTGCAGCCCCTTCTCTGCAGCCAAAGTCAGGTTTGTTTTGTTGCATGAAAGATTAATTAGCATGCATTGGCAGTGTTATGCTGCTCTCCCCTCCCGCTTTGCTGATGTTTCTGCTGTGGCAAAGAGCTCCAAGGTCTAATTCGGTGGCCTCTGTGTAGAAGGCGAACTCACATTTAGGAAACATTGTCACTTGTTTTGTTTCGACAACTGCCAAGGGTGATTCCTTCTGGGTGAAAATGCATTTATCAGTGTGTACAGAGGCACAACAACGGTTTAATGATAATTTTCTGGGCAGAACGATATGGCTTTTGAGGCTAAAGAAGGAAAAAAAGAAGAGAATTGTAGATCAGTGAGAGACAAATGGTTGGAATGACACATCCTATCATACATGGTCACCTGGGACACAACTCATCACACATGGTCATGTGACTGACCCTCCTTGGATCACTACCTTCAACCCATGTATCTCCCAACCACCTGTCCTGGTCTAGACTTCATCCCAGGCAGCACTGGCCATAAGGCAGGGCTACACCCTGGACGAGATGCCAGTCCATGGTAATTTATACACACCAATTAACTTAACTGCATGTCTTTTGACTAGAGGATGTGGAACCAGAAATACTCAGAGGCGTGATTCAAAGCCAGACCCTGCAGGAGTGAGGTGACATCGCTGCCAGCTGAGCCTGTAACACTTCCAGCCTGTAATGCAATGTTTGAATTCATCTTTTGGTTAAGCATGACCATCTATTAACTTGAATGAGCTAACTGCCTCCTTTGCATGGTAATGTACTCTTTGCAGTAATTTATATATGTATGTTAAAGGATCGTTTATTTTGAGAAGCTGAGTAATGGTAATGACTGTTACGGTTTTTACACCTTTCTGCCAATTGCTGAGATTCAGGCTGTTTTGGGGCTTTTGTTTTTGTTTTTCTCATGTTTTTAATCTATAGTGCTGTGTCGTTAATGTGCATGAAGCAAGCTTTCAGCTACCTGACTGGGTGGTCGCGAGCAAAATCAATTATAGCTGTTTGTGTGCATTGTGGAATCCAACGTGTACTAGATGGGCTTTTATAGATAGCATTTATTTTTTTATCCCTGTTTCCCAAGCCAAAAAGATTAGGACCAGCCTAAGCATAGCATGAAGATTAACTGAGTCACATGAAACTACAATGCTGCTGTTGCCGAAGTCCCAGGTGACGTGCTGATGTAGATGTCCAAGGAGACGTGCTGATGTAGATGTCCAAGAAGACGTGCTGATGTAGATGTCCATGATGATGTGCTGATGTAGATGTCCAAGGTGACGTGCTGATGTAGATGTCCAAGGAGACGTGCTGATGTAGATGTCCATGATGATGTGCTGATGTAGATGTCCAAGGTGACGTGCTGATGTAGATGTCCAAGGTGACGTGCTGATGTAGATGTCCAAGGTGACGTGCTGATGTTGATGTCCAAGGTGACGTGCTGATGTTGAAGTCTATAGTGATGGGCTGACGTAGGTGTCCAAGGTGATGTGCTGATGTTGATGTATATAGTGATATTCCTATATTTCACTCTTCAGCAGGAGGGTTTGGTGATCAACATCTTCTGATGCAACTTCAAAATGTAAAATAAAAGTCCTCACCTCTCGTTCAAAGCATGAACAGCAGAAGGGCAGAAAGGATGCCATCAGGGACAGCAGAAAGCATGTGATGGCTTTCCTGGCAGGAATGGTTATCCAGGAGGCCTTATGCCGCCTCTGAAGGACTATGTCGATAATCAATACCGTACAGAGATCAGCCCTCTCCCAGAGCATGGCTGTTTCCTCTGGAAATTTGTAGATGTATTGATTGTACAACATAAGAAATTAGACTCCAGAATTTCACTGATCTCCCGCTTAATTACCGACAGTTTATCTCCTGTTTCTGACAACTGTTCCAAGACACCTTAATCAGTATTTACTGAGCTGTCACTCATTTCATGGCTAGTGCTTAAGATTTGGACTTGGCACTTTTAGGCCAATGAAATGTCATCCAGAGCAGGACCCCAATTCACAGCCATTGGTTAGGTCGGATGTTATTACCGCAAAGGTTAGACTCTTGATTGTTTCATGTTGATTCAGATATATTCTTTTGTAATATATGCAAATACTCCTTTTAAATTTAATTTTAAAACTGACCAGCTATCTTTGTCCAATGAATAATACATAATGAATGAAGAAATTATTGGATAAATAAAAAAGAAAATCGAATTGTCTATAAATAAAGTTTTTTATTATTAATATTATTATCATTATTATCTTTATTATTGTTGTTGTTATTATTATTATTATTCGATTGCTGTGTTTTTAAGTGTTAACCATAGTTATAGACTTGGCAACCTGGGTTACGCCCCCCCCCCCCCGTCCATCTGGATATAAGCAGGAAAACATTCCATACCATCAAGCTTTGTGTACATTGGAACCTCCACCTGGTTCTAAGCATCTCTTAATCCATCTACTAGTTGCTGAAGATGATATTAAGTATATTAAGATAGAGGGTGGTAGTGTCGGAATGCATTTTCCCCTGTAATTTCCTGTATTCTTCCAGTGTTGTCTCTCTGTTATATTTCTCTTTAATTTTGTGCAGCAGGAGCCTTACTTGCGATGACACTGTGCGCTTTAATATTGCAGCCCTATTGCTGTGCTTTTTTTTCCTCTCACTGTTGTCCATTGGTGTCCCTCCTATGCTTGTAGTCCCTCTGCTCTCCATCCTCTCATTAGTTGCAGCCTTTCCTCTGTGAGACAGCATCTGTGCTACATCACCCAGAGGTAGTGCGGCGAAAGCAAAGTGTTGTCTGTTTGCCAGAGTTAATGAGACCCGATACTCTGCACACCTTGGACATGAAAAGAGCCAACTGACTTAAATGTGTGACGGACCCCAGAACAAAGTCTTCCCTAACCAAAGACTTTTGCTTGCTTGCTGAAAGTTGAGTTTGTCCATATTTTCCTTAGTGGAGTCCTTACTTGGGGCTAAAAGCTAACATAAATATTAATAAAACCCTATTATTAATATGAAAGTGGAAAGCAATTTTCATGTTCCCACTACTAGAATGAGGCCAGGCAGGGATTTTTAGTCGTCCGTAGAGGAGTTACTTTATTGGTTCCACTCTTTCATGCCTACTATTACAGACCAGAAGTATCCTGAGGAATTTGTTGTAAGGTAATGAATAAAAACACAACAGTTTCAGCCACGGGGCACCGATACAAGAGTACATCAAGGAGTCAGTAGCAGTGTTTGTTTTCTTTGGGAGAGGGTAGAGGGGTCAGCGTCTCCAGATGAAACACCGGGTAACAAAACCCGTAACTTACACTAATCCCTTCTGGCGCTGCCCATAAGTGATGACAGCTTGTCACCCGGATCTTCAAGAGTTGTCTAAGACTAAGGAGATTCCAGTTTCCCCTGGTCCCAAACAACTGGAATGTCTCTAATTGCAAAATGTCATAAGACATGCTTAAAAATAAATTTTAGTAGATATTTTGTCAGGCAGACTAGAAAGTCTGTGAGAGATATTATACATTCTGTTATATACTAGGATAACTGTGCTAATCTCTACCAAAACTGAGAATATTGATGCTTTTTATAATGTTTTGCAGTACTTCTTGACCCCGCACGCGGACTTAGATGCTAAATAGAAATGTATAGGTAGACCAGCATTTCTACGAACAGGCTAACATGGTCAGATACAAGAAGATCTGCACTATGTGACTCCTGCAAGCTGCCTCTATCGCATACCTCTAAGGATCATGGTGTGTTTTCCCAGCACAAATCTTTCTCTCCTCTTCTTTTTTCCCAATGACTTGTCTTGTAATTTCAAAGCTTTCTGAGCCATGGTCCAGGTCAGATCTGCCTCATTACTTTCATACGAACACCTGCTGCAGGGACAAACGCATCCCACAGAACAGTGTCTCTCAACCCAGTCCTTGGGGACCCCCAGGCAGTCCACATTTTTACTCTCTCCCAGCTCCCTACATGCCTGTACCAGGTATTCAGTGGTCTAGATTGCTCGATTGTTTAGTTCAGGTGTGCTGGGAGCAGGAAGGGTGCAAAAATGTGGCCTGTCTGGGAGGCACTGAGGACTGTGTTGAGAAACACTGCGATAGAACATTTAACTAAATCTATCCTCTTGATTTAAATTGACCTTCCACAATAAACTTGGTGTGGCTTAATTACAAAGAGGGCCGACACCCGTTGGGTGCAGCTTGTGGGTTTGTTCTGTACCTGAGCCATGAGAAAAGCAGCAGAGATTAGGTGATGAGAACCTTGCAGGTCTTTGTGTTGTTCTCTTTCATCGTCAAACGAGAAAATTCAATTTGCAGGATCTGACAAGGATCTTCATACATATAATTTGTCAGAAAAACAAGATAACACTCTGTTTGTAATCAAGATGACATTAAAGTGATTTATGGAATTATTTGTGCTAAGAGGATTTGGGCTGTGCTTCTGCAGGCCGTTGATACATATGATTCATGAGGCAGTCAGGTACTTCACTCTAGAATAGGGTCATAATGAACTATTTAAACTTGGGACCATGATCAGGGAAGTTCATCTTAGATAAAAGCAGTGGCGTACCCTTGCATGGCGCACAAGATGCATATGCACCCCCCTGTCACGAAAATGTAACATTTTTTGTATGTGAAATTTCAGAAATATTTACGTTTGATCATTGTGAAATCCCATGAGATAAAACGCATCCTGCACTCATGATTAGGATTCTTCTTAATTATTAATACATCCTGTGACAGTTAGTAGAGGTTCATTGCTGTCTTGTGCACATGGGTGACAAGTAATTGTTCCCATGTACTGTGAGGAATTCAAAATTGCACTGCAAATTGGCCATCAGTTTACCGTATCTTCGATTTCCACATCATACTCAAGTTCAGTTTTCAGCAGTTAAAAATAAATTTACTGCAATCACAATGAATTAGCTAAACTTTTTGCAGATAGGCACAGTCATTCAAAATATATACAGTTTATTGTTAAAACCATGTTCTTAAGAAAGGTGAAAATAGGTTGGGCCATGCTGCAGTTGGAGGCACTGAGACCTGGGAGGCAAAAGGCTGGTTACGCAACTGGAAGAAAGACAAGAAATTCAAACTGTCCACATCATATAAATTGCACATTGCCAAAAGTACTGTGCTAAGTAGCAGATCTTCTTCTTCACAGTTAGGATACTGTTTGAGGCCCCTTAGGTTGCAGCAACTCTTGCTCTGCACGGCCATTTCAGATATTGCCTTCTGAAAACACCCACATCTGCCTTCATAACACGCCCCCACTGAACAGCAAATTACAGCTTAGGGCCAGTTTGACACAGTGGTGGTGGTCTACAAGGCTCCCGGTGCGCCTATCCTCAGTCCTCAGTTATTTACTTGGGCTACTCCTGTGTTTACAGAGCCCTGCATATTATTTAACCTATATTAACAAGAACATCAGGAAAGCATCGGGAAAACGTAGCACTATTTACAATCTATCTAACAGAAAGCAGAATCCTGCCCATTTTCAATGCAAGTTGACACAATGCTATACTCAATACAGTTCTTTAGTTGTGCACTTTACACAAAACAGTGAAGCAAATGTCCCCAGATCTAACAGTGTGTTAAATTACTCTGCCCTTCCTTTTGGATCATGTGGAGTTTCTGAGAAATGCATTGTTGAACGGAGACAGACACTGAATGATTTAGACAGGTAGCACTTTGTCCTCACTAAAGTAAAGTGAAATGCGCTCAATCAGCCAAGAAACATTTGTTGTTACATAAAACAAACAATATTTGCTAGTCATCCAATTCAACTTGCCTTGTATTTTTACCTGTTGCAGATTATTATTATTATTATTATTATTATTATTATTATTATTATTATTATTATTATTATATGTGCTTTATAACTATGGCACAGACACAGAACTCACAATCATATTCTCCAGGCAGTTCAGAGGCACCATTTGGCTTAACTGCATGTCTTTGGACTGCAGGGGAGATTGGTGTACCTCGACACAGGGAGTACATGCAAACTCACACAGAGCCCCCCCCATCCCCGAGCCTTAGAGATGTGAGGCAACAATGCTACCTATTGAATTAGCAAATATACATATGGCCAGCAAATGATGCAAATATAAATAGGAAGCTTTGCTTAGGTGTAGGGTGAGAGTTTATCATGGAGGCAGAGCAGGGTAGATACACAAAGAGCCGGTGATGTTTAAAGTCAGCAACTGTGGAGTCAGCTACTTGAACAGGTGGCCACGGCTGCCATTCTCACTCCAGAGGCTGGAAAATGAGCTTTGCCCACCCTCTTGTACTTTAAACAGTTGTGGGAGCCTCCAGCATTCCTTCGAATGTGATTTTCAATGCGCTCAGTCGCTCCTTCGTCACGGAGCTCCGCCGATTCAGGTATGCATGCAATTGCATCATTTTTCTTAAGACGACCGTCATTCTCAGCACACAATCAAAGAGCAGGTTTTAGGAGGGGAATAATATACAAGGAAAACAAACATTGTTTCCAGTTTTAGGCATTTTTATAGAGAAAGAAAACCCTAAAAACAAACAATGTCCAAAATTCTCTCAAGACTTTTGGCATTTGTAGGTGAATGTGGCATCAAGTGAGCAACTCCAGTATTTCAGGAGTGAAGAGCAAAGTGAAGAGTCCCAACAAGAGGGAGGGCACACTGGGTAACTCGCGCAGACCAAGAACAAGTCATTATTTTCATTTATATATTATATTTACATATTTAGCATATGCCCCTCCTGGAGCTGACACCTTATCGTGGTTGAGGGGTTTGAGTGTTCCAATGATCCCAGGAGCTAAGTTGCCCAGGGCTTTATGCCCCTGGTAGGGTCACCCAAGGCAA
>JAODLD010000040.1:18362085-18377508 GCA_026781065.1 Mormyrops boulengeri | reverse complement strand
TGAGCCAAAAGGCAAAGCTCTCGATTTACCAGTCGATCTATGTTCCTACCCTCACCTATGGTCATGAGCTTTGGGTAGTGACCGAAAGAACCAGGTCGCGAATACAAGCGGCCGAAATGGGTTTCCTCCGCAGGGTGGCTGGGCTCTCCCTTAGAGATAGGGGGAGAAGCTCGGTAATTTGAGAGGGACTCAGAGTAGAGCCGCTGCTCCTCCGCATTGAGAGGAGCCAGATGAGGTGGCTCGGGCATCTGGTCATTATTAAGAAAGTAAAAATCTAATAAGACTACTCCGTAAATGCAACATAATAACATTCAAATAACATTCAAATAGCATTCAAATAGTAAAGGAATTTATGGAACACTTGGGTTAAGAGGCTTTGCTTGAAGGTAGGGAGGGAGTCTGATGAACAGACATGCTTCTGTAGCTCATTCTACCATCAGGGAACCACACAAGTGATCCATATGGATTGATCCTTCTCGCAGGATGGAGGGAGGTCCAAGCAGCATTAGTTTGCTGATTGAAGGGGGCAAGATGGGACATAGGTCATGAGGAGCCCCTAGATGGAGATGGATGCCTCCATCGATGGACCTGTAAGCCAGCACCAAGGACTTGAACTTGTGCCAATGGAGAGCCAGTGAAGAGCGAACTGGAGGGGTATGACATGAGAATGCTTGGGCTGACTGAATATCAGATGTGCTGTGGAGTTTTTAATCATCTGCAGTGGTCTGATAGCACAAGCTGGTAGACCTGCTAGTACAGAGTTGCAGTAGTCTAGTTTTGAGATAACAAGTGCTGGACTAGAAGCTGAGCTGAATATTCAAACAGAAAAGGCCTGATGTTATGCAGGACAAACCTGCAAGATAGGGAGTCCCTAGGTTCCCAACAGACCTTGATGGAGATAGTGTGGATGATCAAAGCTGAATAGTGATGTCATGGTGGATGCTAGGGCTGACAGGGATAGCAAGAAGTTCAGTTTTGGAGAGGTTAAGTTGGAGGTGATGGTCCCTCATCCAGCATGCTATGTCAGCTAGACATGCAGAGATCTGGGCAGAGACTGTCGTGTCATCATAAGGGAAGGTCAAATAGATCTTGATGTCATGGATGTAGCAGTGGTAGCAGAAGACTGGATGATCTGACCTAAAAAGCTGCTGTAAAGAGAGAAGAGGAGAGGACCAAGTACAGAGCCTTGGGGAACACTGGTTGTTACCTGATGTGATTTAGATACCTCAGCACCCCAAGCCACTTGGAATGATCTGTCTGACAGGTATGAATCAAACCAGTGCAGAGCAGTCCCAGGACACAGAACTACCACAACACGGAGATGCATGGGTCACACATTAATGCAACAGCAGCTGGAGATCTCAAACACACACCTTTAGTTCTGTTCAGTCCTCCTAACAGTTTCAGTGTGTATGTCTGGCACATGTGAATAAGTTGTCTGTCAGAGAACCATGTGGCTCAGGGAATATATTTAGGGAGCCTTAGAAGCCTAGACATCTGCTGTTGATGCACTCTTTCAAATAAATGTGACTATATTTACAAATCTTGGTGCAGAAAAATTTGAAGTCTGCTGGAATGTGAGTATTTCAGGTCTTTGGGAAGCAATTGAATTTGATAAGTGTCTCAATTTGTTTTCATACTCCTCTCCCACATTTAAAGAACATCAGTAATTTTTACACAGTTACAACTCTTGTATTCCATGGAAATCCATGAATATGTACAAAGGGAAACAGTGAGACATCACTGGAACCTCAGCCATGGGATCCTCAGACATATACCCCACTGGAAACTAAGCCACTGGATCCTCAGACAGATACCCCACTGGAACCTCAGACAGGCACCCAAATAGTAAATTACACGTGCGCACCTCACAGAAACCCCAGACCGACACTGCACTAGTACCTGAGACGGACACCGCACAGGAACCTCAGACAGATACCCCACTGGTGCCTGAGATGGGCACGTCACAGAAACCCCAGACCGACACCCCACTGGTGCCTCCGATGGGCTCCCCACAGGAACCTCTGACAGATACCCCACTGGTGCTTCTGATGGGCACTCCCCAGAGTAAAGTTAGGACGATTCAAGGGCCCCAGAGTCACAGGAGACCGAAAAAATTCAGGATATAAATATATTTGAATTGGTCTGGGTTGAAGGGCCCAATATTATTAGTTTTCATGGGGCCTGAAATCTGTGGCTGCACCCCTGCTGGAGATTCAGATGTGCACCCCACTTGTACCACAGGCAGGCACCCCACAGGAGCTTCAGTATAATTTATTCATAGTTTTCGGGTTAATAAAAAGTTTTTTTTCCCTTTAAATCCTGTCTTTGTCCGGGCCTGTGGCAGCCCTCCCCCTCATAACCTGCCACAATATATAATATGAAAGTAGTTTTTAAATGTGCTTTTACAGTACTTATGACTATACAAATTGGGATGACTCACTTTAATACTTTTTCGACATGTCATTTTGTCACAATGTGAGTTGAATAATAACACGATACTCTATAGATCGCATGAATTATCCTCCATGATAAGAGCCCACAGGAAATTATATTGAACATGTACCTTTTGTGTATTTTTTTTGAGTGAGAGCATCTATGAGGGAAGCCGTTTTACTTGACGTGACAAATTTCGCTTAAAGACCACTGCTGATGCTTGCAGCTGAAGCAGCACGGACACCTGGAAAGATGCCGTAATTGAATTTTCTTCCTCTTGTCAACTCTGAATAGAAAAGTAATTTGTTCGTCTGCTGCTTTATGCCTGAAAAACACTGGGTACTAGTCTTTTGTGGTAAGAAGAAAAAGAACATTGGATTTCCACTGTGGCAGCAAAATTATAACAGACGATTACCATAAATTTATTTATATATTAACTTCATAATGTCTCTTGGGAAGTCCTCGAGTAATTCTGCAGGACACTGTACTGTTTATGTCAATAAGAGTTTTGATAATTGCTCAGTTTTAATGTGATTGTAAGCATGTGTTTGAGATTCTTCAAATGCACTTCCCTTGTTCCTTTAAATTATTTTGTATTATTTGAAATGGCTATAATTTTATATGTAGTATTATCCCCTTTTCAGTCCTCAGTAATAAAATTATTGGATTGGTTCCAAGGTAGTCTTAAATTATAGTAATTACTTATAATTGATGTTGGATAATGGATAGTTGCTAAGTAACCTTGACCATTTTTAACTGATTGGCCTTGTATTGGAATCTTATACTTTTGTCACATCCGGAAATCCCTCTTTACTCTGATAAACAGAAAACACAGCTTTCCCAGACACACACACACACGGCATCATCACTCTGTGTCTCTATGTGTGGGTCAGATATATAATACATTGTGAGGATCACATTTTTTCCAGTCCCCACAAGGGGAAATTCAGTTTTATAAAAGCCTGTGACTGCAATCAAAAACTAAAAAATGGTTAATTGTAGGGCTGGGTAGGTGTTAAGGTTGTCATTGTTGGGATTAGGGTTTTGTCCATAGAACTGAATGGACGGTCCCCACAAGGATATGAGCAATGCTCTATGTGTGTGTGTGTGTGTGTGTGTATGGGGGGGGGGGGTTTGCATAGATCACATTTGAGGACCAAATTCTCCCCAAAGTGTAGTAAAACCTGAAATTTCTGTACTTTTGAGGTCCCCTTTTGGATAACCTGTTTCATAAAAATCTGTGAATTCAATCAAAGAAGTAAAAATGCCGAAAGTCTTGTATTTGGGTTGGTTACTTATGGTTAAGGTTAGGGATGGGTAGAGGTTAAGGGTGTCGTGATTGGGATTAGGGTTTTTCCCATAGAAATGAATGGACGGTCCCCATTTAGATAGGTACACCAATATGTGTGTGTGTGTGTATGTGGATCAAAAGTATCAGGACACCTGACCATTACACCTATAGGAAATTAAATGACAGCATATTCTAAATCCATAGGTATCAATATGGAGTTTGTCCCCCCTTTGCAGCTATAACAGCTGCCATTCTTCTGGGAAGGCTTTCAACAATATTTTTGAGTGTGTCTGTGGGAATTTTCGCCCATTCATTCAGAAGAGCATTTGTGAGGTCAGGCAGTGATGTTGGACGTGAAGGCCTGGCTCACAATCTCCGTTCTGGTTCATCACAAACGTGTTTGACGGGGTTGAGGTCAGGGCTCTGTGCGGACCAGTCGGATTCTTCCACTGCAAACTCACCCAACTGAGTCTTTATGGTCCTAGCTTTGTGCACTGGGGCACAGTCATGCTGGAACAGAAAAGGGCCTTCTCCAAACCACAAAGTTGCAAGCATAATATCTAACCAAATATCTTGGTATGCTGAAGTTTCACTGGAACTTTTCAGGGGCCTAGCCCAGCCCATTATCCCTCCTCCACCAAACTTTACAGTTGGTAGAATGCAGTGAGGCAGGTAACGTTCTCATGGCATCCAAACAAACCCAGACTTGTCCATCAGACTGCCAGACAGAGCAGCATGATTCGTCAGTCCACAGAACACATTTCCACTGCTCCAGAGTCCAGTGGCAGCAGGTTTTATAGCACTCCATCTGATGCTTGGAATTATGTTGGTGATGTGAGGCTTGCATGTTGCTGCTCAGCCATGGAAGCCCATTCCTGAAGCTCCTGGCGTACAGTTCGTGTGCTGGGGAAAATGCCAGAGGAAGCTTGGAACTCTGCAGTTATTGAGTCAACAGAGTGTTGGCGACTTTTACGCACTATGCGCTTCAGCACTCTGCAACCCAGTTCTGTTACTTTACATGGTCTGCCATTTCGTGGTCGAGTCTCTGCTGTTCCTAAATGCTTCTACTTTTGCAATAATACCACTTACAGTTGACCACGGAATATCTAACAGGGAAGAGATTTCACAAACTGACTTACTGCAAAGGTGTCTTCTTAGGACAGTACCACGCTTGAATTCACTGAGCTCTTCAGAATGACCCTTTCTTTCACAAATGTTTGTAAACCTCACTGCATGGCTAAGTGCTTGATTTTATACACCTGTGGCAATGGGTCTGAATGATGAAACCTTTGCATTCAATGATTTGAGAGGCCCAATATTTTTGTCCATATAGTACATGTATTATCATATGTCCCCACAATGTGATAAAAACCTGTTATTTTGGCCTTATGGGGACACAAGATCTATGAATACAATCAAGAAACTAAAAATTCCAAAAGTCTCATACTTAGTTTGGTTACTTATAGTTAAGGTTAGAGCTGGGTAGGGGTTAAGGTTATCATATCGGGGTTAGTATTTCCCCACAAAGATATAATTACAAACCTGTGTCTGTGTATGTTTGTGATTATACAATAGTAGTGAACTAATGATGTGGAAAGGGAATGAGCTTCAGAGGAAAGTCAATTTATTTCACTACTAACTAAATGCAGTTTGGTCAATATTAAAATCCATCTTGGTATGTCTCTGGTGTTTTACTATGGCCTATAACTCTCAAACAAACATATGCATTTTAATCACGACCACAAGAAAATCAATGTTCTTTTTATTATCATTACTATTATTAATAGTATTGTTATTATTATATGAAGTTAACTGTACTCAGCAGTCTATTGGTAATATGAATATAAACAAGCGACAAAAATCCTGAGAATATTATTAAAACATTTTATAAATAAGCGATGTGAGATAGGGTGGTTTTACACTTTCAGGGTTGGGTGTAGGAAGTCCACCCCCGCTCTGTGTGAGAAGGGCAGTACTTTCTCAGCTGGGTTCTTCAGGTTTAGGCTAATTGGCATCTCTGAGTATCCTTAGCCATCAGCTGCTGCTGGTTCGTACGACACAGGCATGTTCTTCGCATCAGGCAGTGTAACATTTAAAGGTTAGTGTAGATACATGCTTGTGCAGCTTTTCTATTCATCTTCTTCTACATGCACCGAATGCTGATCTGCACCATCATGCCATCACACACACACACACACACGCAGACACAGCTGTCCAGAGTACAGTTTTCGTATCTTAGCTAAAGGATCAAGACGATTAAACATTTCAGGAGCTGCTCTGAACGTCACCGTTGCCGCTGCCTTTCCAGACAGAAATATCCCTCACACTCCCTAGCTACTGAAACAGCTAACGACCATTAAGTCGATGAACGAATACAGGACTCTGTGGGAGAATACAAATGAGCCGGTTCCTTCCAGGATTTCCGTCACGTGACGAGCTTCAGCGGCATCTACTGCACTCTGCCGTGTGGCTTGTCTACCGTAACATTTGCAGCGAGCGAGTCGCGGATAAAAGGTCTGAAAAAGGTCACGGGTTCGTAGGGGCATATAAAGCTCCTCTGTTCAGTGCAAACATCTCCCATTTTATGGTAGTACCACAATCTAATGAAGTTCCTCAAAGAAACACAACAAGTCACCTATAAAGTGGGGAAAAAATAGATCTACCATTTTATTGGTGGTGAAGAAGAGCTGAGAGAGAAGTGAGAAGTATTTATGGGCCTCAGTACATGAAGAAACACTTGAGACTACAGTACCCTGTCTGACACAGAGTCTAAATGAGTAACAGGTGGGTGTAATTAATTCAGGGCTCTGCAGTCATTATTTTATGGACACCCAGAAAATAAAAAAATTTTAATGAAATGTATTTATTCATGCAGGTTACCATACTCTGCCCATAACTGATTGTTATAGTTTGTGGTAATATTTTATGCTGATGGCTATAAAAATGCAACACGGCTAGCAAACGCATGATTCATCATGGAGAGGGCCAGTGGGCTTGCGGGGGGGTAGCAGGGGGTCAAGCTGACCTGAGTCTGTGGATGTGTGTCACCAGATGTGCACAGGATCACACTTTACCGCCAGTTCCTGTGAAGTTTGCACCCTGAACTGTGCACATGGGTTAGGATTCCTCTCAGTGGCACTATCACTGCCGGAACCTCTGCCACCATTACACCTCGCTCAAAGTCACTCGCATTCCTCATCGTCGCGCGAATGAGGCGACCGCGGCGGGTACATTTGCGGCTTTTATCTTTGTGCCTTTTGCGCGTACCAGATAACTAGCTAATTTGCATCGGTGACACTTAGAGATCGCCTGTCAAATATTTCATCTGCCACTTCTGTATTTTAACACGTTTTTCCAGCGACACGTTTGCTAAAGCAGGCTGAGAGACCCGCTAGGATCTACCAAGCACTGCTTCTCTTTGGGATTTGCAGAACGCTCCATTATGGCTCTGTTTTTATAAACAGTACAGCACCTGCTGCCATATCTGGCTTTTACTTCATTCTTGCCCATCACCTCATTGCCAGCAATCTTGTTCTTTAATTATATTACTACCGAGTATCTATTTGTCTCTGGCATTCATGACAGATGTCTGGGCGATCAATCTCCTGGCAACATCCTGAGTGACAGAATAAGAGCGGGACGGATTTTAAACTAAGTGGCAATTTACATGTGAGCATTCATTACAGGCAGGCCTATTAGGATGTTATTCTCACTGGAAAACCGTGTCGGTGTTTGCGTGTGTCTTGCTGTGTGTGCGCACGCATGCTGCCTGCAGTTCTGTACGGCTACAATGGCTGATTTTTTGCAGTCGTTCACCTTCCGAAACACGCGCTGGATGATGTTTTTCAACAAGACAGGCCTTACAGACATGGACAGGTTCCAAACAGAGAAACCATGGGAAAAAGAGACAAGCACTTCAGGATATATCCTGACATGTGAAGCTGTCATTTTAAATTTAGAATATTTATATTAAATGTATTACAGAAACATAAATTAAGCTCCATATATAATATTCTATATTATAGTTTTAACTACTGCCTAACATTTAAATTATCAAGAAGGTAACACCAAGAGAAAGTGGGCATTGTCTAGTCTTCTATTCCGGGTTCTTCTTGATTAGTCGACATTCCCTGCAGCTCATAGGATGAAGGTTCAGCTGGTGTCTGTGAATCACACTAGTCCGTAGAAGCCAGTCCAGATGCACTTTAACCTTATATCTCAGCTTGTGTAGGGTAGTATACAGGGGCGGGGCTATCGGGGCACTGGCCCCAGCTGAAAGCTGATTGGCCCGTGGAGTGCCCCCTCCCCTGTCACTCATCAATTCAAAGCATATCATTGGCTAATGATAAGGTTGGTTCCTCTACATGAATTTTGACCCCTGTTATGCCCCTCACCTTAAAACAATCTTAGAATCACCCCTGCAGCCGTGCATGTTATTCATCTCAGTTGCGGAATAATCACCCTGCAATACCCTTGTGCCGAATGGACTTTTCTAAAAGTGAAATTGATGATAAAGGGGCAGTCGTCCATCTCTGGGGAGAGTCAGGTCACCGCAGTTATCTCTATCGATCTGTTCCCTCCCCTTGCCTCATTCATGACGTGTCCCATCTTATTGGCATGTTTTGTTTTTGCCACCACCACTAACCTGAAGCAGCAAGCCATTTTTCATGTGCCACGTAAACCTGAGAGCACTCTGTGTTTTGGGATTGTTCTCTCCAATGAATTGGAAGTGTTACCATCTCCATTCCTCTATCACTCTGACCTGGTCACTTTGCTTCTCCACTAAAATCTCCTGTGCTGTCCCTCTCTACCCATTTTCCATCTGTCAATATGATGAAAGGAACCTAAATTAAAACCCGGTCTGTCAGCATCATGTGAATGTGGTATTCTCCATTTTTATGCACTCGTTACCAACATCTTAATTCTCATCAATTACTGAAACTAAATTAAAAAGGTGATTAAATATTTTACAAAATAAATAAATACATGTAAACATTTATTTGACATGATACCAATGAGCTGTTAATGAATAGATCAATGCATGGATGGATTAATTCAAATTAATTATTACTATTGATACTACAATGATCAACTGCACAAATGCTGTAGTTTAAGGCATTTATTCCAGCCGTAAATTTAACAGACTTAGAGAAATTTTAGATTTTTTTTTCTAATGGGGTTGGCAGTGTAGTAGTTTTAACTCCCATCTAACAGTCCTGCCTTATGAAGGGTGAACAGCGCCTCCTCATGGACAGCAGCCCAGGACAAAAAGAGTAATTACAGACTGAGAAGAGGTACAGACAGGAGAGGGCAAATGGCAAGAGTAAGACCCCCGCCCTGCCCCGCCCCCGCGCGCGTGTTTATCAGGCCTGGTGGCTCAGCAGATGCTAACATCCTTCAGGGCAGCTGGTTAAATTCCAGTGTGATCCCAGTGTGCAGTTTGCATGTTTGCCCTGTGCAGCTCATTTAAATAAGAGACTGTAATTAACATTTGAATGCATGTGTCTGTGCACAAGTCCTGTTCGGGGGGTGTCTTGACTTAAGGCCCGTTTTGCAGCTTAATGAAAATGGCTGAATAATGACGAGGCGTTCACTGATGCGGCTAAACGAATGCCGGATGTGAAATGTGACACATAAAAGGCTCATTTGTGAAAATGAAAATGCCCGTGATTCATTTCAGATGGATTCCCTTACCTGGACAAATAAGTCAAAAACCTTCAGGGCATTAGAGAGTGAGGTGTGATAAAATGGGGAGTGATTCTTTAAAGACTGTCCACGTGCAGCCATTGTAATGTCATTTCGGTCATCCATCCATCACCACTATGAGCACAGCTGTGGGGGGCTTTTAATTATGCTAAAATGACTTCTTGTTTCATTCTATTTTATTTTCCATTGATTTCACAATCATCTTTTATATCAAATGAATTACTGTCATATTCATCCCCCGAGTTTCATAAACCATTTACTCAAAACTGATAGCTAATCAAACTAATAATTCAGCCCTGTGACTTACTTGTGCAATTGTATGTTCACCAGCAGATTTTACACGACAGAAGCATGTGGCATAGAGGCCTCGTCTTTTCCACCTGGTGCCCAGACATTAAAGGCCCAGCGATTCATTACACTGTTAATGGTACATTAGGCACATTTTAGAGCAGTGAGGTGCGGTGTTTACTGTGTTCTGGTATAACTACATCACATTATGTGGTGTTCAGTAGCTGAACTATGGCTGAAAACCATATTTTACTGTTGAACTGTTGA
Organism: Mormyrops boulengeri; assembly: GCA_026781065.1. Taxonomy (NCBI): domain Eukaryota; kingdom Metazoa; phylum Chordata; class Actinopteri; order Osteoglossiformes; family Mormyridae; genus Mormyrops; species Mormyrops boulengeri. Next base: position 18,367,520 of record JAODLD010000040.1, on the reverse strand, counting down.
TAAAATAGCTCATGTGTTTCATTCAGAAATTAATGGGCCCTCTTTTTTACCCTGTGCCCCCTCAATCCGTTTTGCGAACCTAGAAAGTGCATGACAATGCTGCAACACCACTGACCAACACAGCAGCTCCCCACCTGGCTACCTAATCCAGTCAGGTCCCTCCTGAGGAGAATAAGCAAAGGCACATCGACAGGCAGCAGACAGTCATGGGGATCCAGCGACCCAGTGGAGCGACAGAGCGATCCGATGCCACCTCAGACCCCCCAATCACTGCACCCCCCAAAGCTAATCTCGGCTCAATATTAGCTGTCACAAGCAGTTTGACTGCTTCCAAAGCCAATCACGGTAGCGCAGGGTTGCCACGTACCGTACAAATAAGTCTATTAATGCTTCTGGCCTGATGAAAATTGCTACTGAAAAACAAAAAATGGCTTTTTTCTTGGGTAAATGAAAACAAGAAAATTTCTTCTGCCTCAGAAGCAGGAAAACAACAGCAGCTCCATTTCGCCCCAAGTGGGGGATGACTGGGGCGGGCGGGGGGGGGGGTTGTGCATCTGCCTGTCTGGCTGGCAATCTCATATCTTTTTTAGGCCGGACAGGCCACCAGATGTCTCTGGATGATGTCACCTGCACAGAGAGACTGACACATGATGAGCTTGTGGCGCCAATGTCAGCTGAGGAATGTGTGTAGATGTTACCACAAGCAAGAAACCTGTATAGATAACAACACCTCAGGCAAGCATATTGACTGACTTGTTTAGCCCTGCGTATAGACAACAGTGTTTCAAGGAAGGTGCTGATTTCCCATCGGACAAGAAGCATCTGTGACGAGGGCCATCAGCCAAGCATCAACAGATGATATAGAGACAAGAAGAGCACCAGGTTTACACTCGGAATCATGGGATTCATGTGAAATGTGCAAGAAAAGTTTATTATTATCATTATTGTTATGATTATATCCACCATACAGAATTTACTGTCCCTAGAGTATGCTTTATGAAGTATGTTTTCAGTTTTGCCATGAGCAACATTTATTCACAGCTTCAAGAACCACAGTCAGAGGGAGGAATGGAAACACTTAGAGCTAAAACAGAGATATTGTACTTTTAAAAATATATATATTTCTTTTTTTTGCCTGAGCCTAGGGTGTTTTTTTCCCTCTATTTTCTGCCTCCACTGTTGTTTCTTCTTTCATCCTCATGCTGTTAGTTTTTTCCCTGGGGGGGGGTCTTACCTCAAACATACTGATTGACAATCTCGCTGTGTTGCGAAGCTGGAGAAGAGGGCAGCATACTACGCATCAGATTTTTGACAGAAGATGAAATTTACCGGAAAAACTACAACCAGCGAACAAAATACCCTTTGCATTTTTCACGGCTGAACCGTAGACAGCTGTGCGTATGTCTGTATATACTAACCCACAGCATATTCTGGCACTGATACACTGACTATAATGAAACGTACACCCCCATCTCCTGTCACGATAACTACAGTGTCTTCCATGGGCGTTGTTAGGTCCAATCACTCAGGGGTATAGCCCCAAGTATTTTAGCCCCGATGCCAACCTTCCAATCTTCAAAAGAAATAAAAAAGTTAAGTCCCAGGTAAACTTGGCTAAGCTCCTGATGTTTTCAATAGCTCGAAATGCCCATGGTGTCTACACATCCTCCATTAACAGATGTTGTTTCTTCTCTTGGGCAACTGAGAACAGCAAGGTTCAAACAGTCAAATGCCCTCAATGGGCTGGTAGTAAACAAGCATAAAATGGGGTCAAGAACCTTCCAAGAAAGGCCAAGAAGGTGAGATGTCCGTGTAACCTACAATCCAACGAATGCAAAAAGAAAAGCTACTCAAAAACCTACACAAACACCTGACACTCTCCAACCACCCCCAAGTCCACCCAGCTGACCCTCAATAAAGCTCCTACAAGATAATTAGTCCAATTGAGATAGACAGGGTTTTATTAATGGGGGCATCGTCAGCCAAGGGCCTGGCGATCAGTCGCCATGGGAACATGAAAGATTTTCCTGATTCAGTCCCCCTGCCGTCTCTCTCTCCTGCCATCACATGCTGTGTAAAAAAGAAGAATGAATTTATGAGATACGTTGGTTAATACCAGTCTTCAACCAGAAATAAAATTTGCTGCAGCAAATTCTCTCCCATACTGTAGGTACGTTTGGGTCTGTGCACACACCATGCTCATGCAATAAAGGATGTGATGTATTAATGTAATTATTTTAGTCATCCCCTTGTAGACATCCAATTAATTATGTTGTAATTTGCATGTTTAGTGAGAAATAAATAATCTGTGAAAAAATGCAAAACAATCAAAAACATCTATTGAACATCAAAACAAAAGGATTACAGAAGTTGAAGTGTTTAGTGGTGATTTTTACATAATAAGTAAACATTTTGTCCTGCGAGGGATGCTAATGGAGATTGTTATAAAACATGGACCTGCTGGGTGTGTAAATCATAAACCACCCCCCCCATCCCCCAAATGAGACCTGAACCATGAATCACCATTGAATGTCACTGAATGTCAAAACTCAGAATGTGTTCATGTAGACGCCATTTACATAATGAAAGGGCTCATCATGTCAATCGCACATATTTTGCTAGCAATCTAGCTCCTGTGCGTTGGACCCCCTCTATGTGACAAAACGTGTGAATTATGCAAGGATATAACTCGACCATCGTCACCCACCGGCGTTTGTCTGCTGCCTGTCAACATAAAGATGCGTGGCAGGCACTTCCTCTGCTAGAATATGCATCATCATGCTTACTGTTGGTGAATATCAGAGAATGACGCCATCTACCAGCTGTTTTTTTTTTTAATAAAAAAAGGTTACACTGAAGAAAGAACGTGATGTAGGTATGAGTATTGCTAAGTAAATGCTATTACTGAATAAAAACAAGGGTTTATGGAAACTCGGCGCATACCTAATATTCTCATTTCAAACTGGCTACTTCAGTCACTCATGAGTCTCTCCCCCATGACTGTCCACAGTATGACACAGTCATTATCATTCTAACGGGTGGTAATGGGGCAGGTCACCGTCCATCTCTGGAGGGTAGAGCCAGGTCGCTGCAGCGATCCCTATCGATTTATCCTGCCCGTCTCTCGCCCTGCTGTTTACTGTGTATCGGCGTACTCCCTTGTTGTGTCCATAGAAACCCCGACCATGGAGGTATTGGCTCCCGGGCTGAGAAAATGTTAAGAAGACTAAGATGAAAAGAGAAATGTGTGTTTTGGGAAATGGCAACATTTATTTTGGCTTGCCCCCATCCTCTATGTGTGTCCCATCGCTATCCTTTTATACCACTGTCTCAAAAGAGTCAAACTAACAATGACGTCCGCTGTCATTGTCCCAAATGACAAGGTTCTGTTTATTGAGCCCTCATGACTGTCCAACAAAATATACTTCCCGAAAGCAGGAGAGCACAGTGGGAGTGTCTGGGGGTATGTGCCCAGAAAAGACAAACATGAGGTGAGGATTACCACAGTTTACAACAGACACTTCAGCAAGCCAGAGGCATATTATTAAAACGAGTTACATATGAGGTCCTTTCAGTAGACTCTCTGTATATGTCGTCCAATGTGTCTGTTCGGGGTGTTGGTGTGCTTCGTTTAATAATGTATGGTGTCTGTTGGCAAGCAAGAAGATTAATTGATGGTAAATAGGACAGGTGAACAGCCCGAGGCAGGTGGTGCCATCAGGGGGAGCATTTCATTCAAGACTTCTTGTCAGCCATGTCATTTGTCACTGGCGACATCCCCTCTGTGCTGTTCTGGCGAGAAGACATGGAAGTTCAGTAATTAAGCGATACGATGTGAATAAGATAATCAGGAAACGACCCTTTTAACTTCTTTGTATTAAATACAAATAAATATCAGAACATCTTTTAGGTTTGAGCAGTATCCAGTGGGTGAGCTGTCAAAAAGTTATTTCCCATTAAAGTAATTGCCTTTCCCTTGGAACAGATAGGGTCACTCTGAGGAGGGGGGAAACCCCTCCCATTTCCTGTGCAGAAGGTGGGAAGACAGCTGTAGACGACAGCGGAGCAGGCGCCGACACAGGCTGAGCCCCGGAGACAGCGGTTCAGGAGATCTCGGTGGGAGCTGAAGCGGTGAGCGGGGCTTCCAGCAGCCCTGCGTGGGAGCTATCCGGTGCTGAAGCGTCTTAGCAGGACACCCTCTGCTTAGATCACCTCATGGCTCTGATCGCAGCAGACTGCACCAAGATCTTCCTTAACACTTAGCTTCAATTTTTAAAGATTTCAAAAAAGGCCTGCAGTAATTATATCTGGTGCTTTTGGCCCAGCGGTGCTTTTCGGACAGCCCACGGTGATCCATGGGGTAGCCTGCGGTGTCGCCGCACCCGCCGTGAGAGCCGAGGTCTGTTGACATCCACCCTGAGCGATGAAGGAGACACGGGGGGTCAGGACACATCCTCAGATGACAGACAGGTGTAAAAACATGTACCAGCACCAGCCACTCTAAAAATAAGCAAAGGTAAAACAAAAGACCTTCATCCTGGGGTTAAACACTGAGAGCAAGGGGCCATCGCTTTACACCGGCCCCCATGACTCTCCCATAAGCACAGAAGCCTGTATTCAAAGGCTTTATGCATAACAGTTATTTGTTTATTAGAGGAATTTGGCCCACTTTTTTCTATGGTCAGAGAGACTATTCTGGACTGTACATTTTAACCAGGTCATTTTGAAAAGTGAGAATAAGTCCACCTCAAAGAAGAGTATTTCTCATTTAATATGGCTCTGTTTTCTGCATTTACTGGATTTTGAATTCAATACAGGGCAGAGTATACTGTTTGCATAATAGTAGTATGATTTGCCATAAACAGATTCAAGTATAAATTTATTCCCCTAGATTGTAAGAAATAACCTTACTTTTCCTGAGCTGTAGAAAGCATATTTTGAATAAGGATTTAACACTAGTGCGAGAGGACAGGTATTTGTTGGAAATTTTGCAGTTCCAAGCTGACTTTGCAAAGATGAAGTTTATGCCTTCAGAGGTTATAGTTGACAATCAGACATTTGTATCGGTGATGTCACTCTAAGATACAGAATGTCTGCACCATTGAAAGTCATCAGTTTCGAAACGTCGGAGAGCATCTCAGTGCTGTTGAGCCATTAGCATATGAATGAAAGTGAACCTTATAGCTTCACATGTTCTTACAATCCTGCGATGAACTGGGCCATCATCCACGAAATTCCCCAGCTGGGTCCCTGTTGCTGCCGCGGACAGAATACAGGCTCTATTGGATACAGTAAGTGGCAAAAGGATGATATATTCTGTTTTTCCTGTCCACACTCATAGCTGAACCTGAATAAAAATATCATAAGAACATAAGAACATAAGAAATTTACAAACGAGAGGAGGCCATTCGGCCCATCAAGCTCGTTTGGGGAGA
>JAODLD010000040.1:18331945-18360315 GCA_026781065.1 Mormyrops boulengeri | reverse complement strand
CCCCCCCCCCCCCCCCCCCCCCCCCCCCCCCCCCCCGGTCGGGTCGCTATTTGGACCAAGGAGAGCAGAGAGACAGGGGAGCCAGATGTGGAAGCGATGTGAGCTGGTGGAGTCCACGAGAGCGGATGGATGCTCTTCATGGTTAATCACCGTCATTCCCACAAAGGTTACTTCCTGTAGAGTTGACACCATTAAATCCTACAGCTTCTCATGCACTGTGGCTTAAGGAAAAACCAGAGAGGCAATTTTTTGTGCCAAGAGCAAACGCCTTTTTAAATATTTGTTTAAAGGTTGATGGGGGGAAGAATGGGGAGCCGGCTTGTGTGGTGCGGTGAAGGGGTGTGATTTGCACCCTGCCACGTGACTGAGTGGGTGTGCACTCCGTAGGGGAGAATCTGGGAGACAGGGCAGTTGGATCATAAATGTGGCTGGGAGGGGACTTTAGGTGGGTGATAATGTTTTGTGGAGGCAGGACATCGCAGATCTGTGGATACTGTACCCTGCCCTGACCATCCACAAGCAGACACTCATGAGCATAGATGTGCCCCACATGGTACTGTTCAGGGAGAGGTGTGTGTGGGGAAACAACATCTTCATTGGGTCCCTAAGCCAGCTCCAGAAAAGGGAAATAGTGGGTATGTGAAAAAATACAAAAATACAGTGGCAAAGCTGGCTCAAATTCTTACTGCAGTACCAGACGCAGACCAATAGGTGGCGCTTGACTTGGGCCACATTTTGTGATGTCTAGTGTCAATGCAGATGAGCCCCTGATCTACTGAAGGATGGAGAATGTCATTCGCTGATCATAGAGAAGCAAACTTCCATTGATCTCCACGGCAGACGTAAAACCGTGGGCTCCCATTGGCTGGCCACCCGCTTGTCAATATATGCAAATCAGCACAAATGATAAAAGTATGATCTGAAGTGGCCCATTCTTAAATGGTCCTTCGAGAAATTAAGCTTTGAAACTCAGTGTGAGAGGAATAACTGTGATCTGTCAGTCACCGGTTTAACTTGCTTCCTATTGGCTACCTTGTCATTCCCATAGGAATTAAACCAAGCAATCACCGGCAGTGGCTGGAGGTCCCTCCCACGGCAGGTTTTGAAACCTCGTTTCCCTTGCCAGTTGGCACCATGTTGCAGCGCTGCCGTAACGTTGCAGAAACGTTCAAGGCGAAGCTCCCTCTGTGCCGGAAGCCTGGCTGTCGATGCTGTAATCAGCAGTGCACTGCTGGCCCAGCATGAACACGGATGCTGAGCTTGTATGGAGCTGATTATGTCCTTTATACGCGGACGCAGTGCAAATTGAGTCCCTTGCGGCCTCGCTCGAATACAGGAACGACCCCGGCGGCGTGGCAATAGCTGTGTTCCTGTGTGTGGTAATCCCGCCTCAGCTCACCTGGAACAAATGTTCAATCCACTTCCCATTTACTTTTCACTCGATCCCATTGATTCGGCTTTTAGGGAGAAAATCTGAGTCGTCTGAGATTAAGTTCCCGAACAAACAAAATAAATTTTTCTTTTGTGTTCCATGTCGATTGGCTCCAAGGGTACGAATGAGAGTCTCGGGGCTCATGGCTCTGCTTGCCCAAAGTTTCTGTGCTGGGCGCTTTCAGATGTTCTTCATCGATCTGGATGTGAGCGTAGATCGCGGGGCACCGAGACCAGGCTTTGCTGCCTGTCCTCTTCGTGTTTCTTAACCTGTGTGAACAGCTTCACGACTGAGAGTCGATTACCTTCTCTCTTTCTGTATATCATCGTTTCATAGACAGGACCATTAGATCTTTTCGGGTGTTTCTTTGAGATAGTTGTCTTTGATCTTCCTGATTTGTTTCCTACATGGTTTCACTCTGTGTTTTCCTGCTGGGTGGTGTCACTTTTTTAGACTGCCTGACAGGTGACGAATCGATTTTGTGTTTCAGCCTGAGATATTCCCACGGGTAGCGTCTCCACAGTGACCGAGATCTTGGGACTCTATGCATTCACCAATCTTCCCAAACACTGGGGGAAAACATGAACATGGTTTAGACCCGTTGGCTTCTGGTGCTGCTTCCTCTTTGGATGGTCAAGATCGATGTCAGATCAGGTAGCAACACAAACACATAGACAGAATTCAGCGCCAGAACCATGTGATCTAATTAGAGTGGGCGGAGCTACAGTCATTTTTACCAGTTGTGGCACTGTCTTTATCAATAAGATCATGCCTTTTTTTCTAGGGGATGCAAGTGTAACCAACCATCCATGCGTCCATCCATCCATCCATCCATCCATCCATCCATCCATCAATCCATCCATGCATCCATCTTCCAAATCCTGTAGGATCTCAGTCCATCACAGGGCACAACAAATGCTACCCAAAAACTAAAAAACCAACTCAAAACAAACTGTGTTCCTGGTACATTTTACCTTCACTATTTCATGATTAAGTTTGGCATGGTTGACCCAAATAAACTGCATCCCACGTTATATTTTTGATTAATTGAATAGTACTGTGTGTTTGACGTAAATGTGTAGCTGATCTGGGGTTGCGTGTTCATGCTGTTCTTTGTTCATGGATTTATCCCTGCTACGTTTTGTTTATACTGCTACAACATGGATTCAGGGCATGTAAAATTAATTAAAATTCATCTTAATGACGTGCCTGTATGTGAATCACCTTGTATATCCCTTCAGCTTAAACTGATAAATTGCGGTTGAAACATTAGTCCTTTACAAAGAGCAGGCGCGGTGTTTCTCTTGTTTACCTCAGGTTTCGCGAAGAGCACTTTTCGACACTGCTGCTGCGTGCCACTAGGGGGCAGTATTGATCCCCAGCTCTGCACGGAGCGCTGCGCTTCTGTTCTCAAAGAGAAGCACTGTTTTGATGATCAGAAAGTCGGTATGAAATAGCGTCGCTCTATTTAAAGTTCCCCATTCATAAAAATAAAGCGTCATGATCTGAACCCCAACTTGTCATTACTTATAAGATATTGACTCTACCGTCCAAGGTGATGTTATGGATTCTGTGGTCTGGACTGTTTTATGGAATGATAACTTATTAATCTAAATAATCATATTTAGTCATCAGAGTAATTATATACGAATGGCTATACTACTGATGGTTGAATATGTAACATAATATATCAGTAATAATCTGTCTCACTGTGACTGATGAACGCCCCAGTGCCTGACTGGCTCTAATATAAATCAACTTTGATATTAGAGTCGGACTTAAGAAGCGCCAACTATTGTCAGGCGGGGGGGGGGTCACATCACAATCTTGTCTTGGGCTTGTTCTAATAACTCCGACACTGACTCCGTGTTTTAAGGGCGGGCCATATACAGGGGCGGGGCCACAGGGGTATTGGCACCCGGCTGAAAGCTGATTGGCCCTCCCCTGTCACTCTATGATTCGAAACCTATCATAGGCTAATGATAAGGCTGCCCCCCCTGCATGAACTATAACCCCTCTTATGCCCAACCTTTAAAAATTCTAGAATCACCTTTGTTTAAGGAGAAAGGGGGGGCTGGCAGTCAGGAAGGGGGACATGGAGGACTTTGGCTGTCAGGGGTGCTAAAGCCCCTCCCCTGCCCCTGAGTGGAGCGGGGGCGGGGTGACAGGACAGGCGAGACCCCACCCGGAGGAAGGATGTGTGCCAGGGTGGCCAGGGAGCTTGGCGTGCTCTGGGGGGAGGCCAGGTGTGGGCGGCAAGTCAACAGTGAAGTCTGCTCGAGACAGACAGACAGACAGACAAACAAACAAAACAAACAAACAAAACAAGGATCTGGGAGCTGGCTTCGGGGGCCACATGTTACACGGCAATTAAGGGGCCCTGACAGGCAGGACGATGATTAAAGGGAGGAGCAGGGGCGTAATGGAGGCCCGCAGCGGTGCCCCCTTTTGAAAGTCAGTGTAAGACGAGCTTTTCATCTTTAAGGGAAGGCTAACGGCGGCAGCGAAGGCACCATTAAACACGACTGAGTGTCTTTCATTGATCTGATGTGTTTCTCACAAGCCGTTCAATCCAGTTCAAACAGGAGGCCTCCTGTCCGCCTTGACGTGTGTGTATGTGTGTGCGTGCTTGCATGTCACCGCGTCCCTCCCTCACACCCCCACTTGCCTCGTCCCCTTGCATTTCAGTGATTCGCTGCTCGCTCTGTCCATCCTCTCCAATGACTGATCTTTGCCCCTCCAGTGGCCACCAAACCCACCTGGGTCCACCTGTGGGCGGCATTGGGGGGGGCAGGGGGTGTATGTGCGAGTCGGGAGGCCCCCCCCCCCCCCCCCCCCCCCCCCGCCGCCGCGGGGGGGGGGGGGGGGGGGGGGGGGGGGGGTACACAGCTTAATTGCCACGGCTGAAAATCCATCCACCTCAAAACTGAATTATGGCCAATTTCACAAATTACCACACGTCACGTAAAACCATAAAATATGATTATTTTGCCCGCACCTGGCAGCCCAAGTCCAAAGGACAGCATTGTTAGATCATCCTGTCACCAACGCCCCCCCCCACAACCTCGCCTGACGATGTAACAACTGTCAATGATTTATGCTAAAAGGTCTTTGATTATAAGAGTGAACACAGATGATTGAGAGCAAGCTTTGCATAGAAATGGCTGTTTTCCCATCCACTTGATGGCGATTTAGATGGAAGACCACACCGGCTCTTCATAACGGCGCTCTCAAGGTTGCTCATCACTGGTCCAGACAGTGAAATCTAAGATCTGCGCTCAGACAAAATGTAAAGGTCTTCTTAGACTTTATTACATTACTTCTGCAAGAAACCTTGTCAACTCGCAGGAAAAATGGTTCGTTTGAGAAATTAGACTTTGATAGGGGTCTAAGTTTAAAATATTTGTTTTTTTTTTTATTTGGTGGATAAAGGGAAGGTAACGGTCATCAGGGAGAGATGAAAGAGGGGAGAACAGAGAGAAGCAAATGGCAGAACCTGTGATGAAATGAAGATGAAAAACTCTAGGACAAGAGTTCACAAGCTCCAGCCTGTGGTCAGCTAAAGGTCTCCGCTCCGAGGCATTGTGGCAAACATGAAAGTATTTCTGAACACTAATTAAGTTAGCCAAGTCACCGGCTCCAGTACTAGAACTCACAAACACAAATCTGATAAAGATACAGCATATGTATGTTGCTAAGTTACAGTCTCTTCACCTATTTATCCATCTATATATATAGAACTCAACATGCATTGTATTTTAATTGTGGTACAGTACGTTTCCCTGGCAATCGCGATTGGATGGTGTTAAGATATGTTATGTTCCGATTTAAGCCGAAGAGAAATATACAAAAAAAGAACAGACTAAAAAAAAAAAGAAAAAGAACGCACCAAAAATCCCTCACAGCCATGTTAAACAAGTGACATGGAGACAAAAACACACAACAGATAACACCAGAGGGCTGGTTTAACATTACGTATGCATTGCCATGCCGGGAGTTTAAGAAAAGGGGGTAAAAATCACTTATTCACAAATAAAGACCAAAAAATGGATGAGTATTTGTCTTGACACACTTGATCTGAAAAAGTACATTGAAATGAATTACTTAACATTTGGATTATGAGTGAAAATGTATTAGCACCCATCACGGATGCTGTGCTGTTCAGGGCCAGGAGTGCACTGTAATGTATTATGAATTTGCAGTTCACTAAGCTTGTCCTGTGGTTGAAAAAAAGCACTTTGATTATCAGCATGTCTTAAAATTCAGTTTTAGGTAGGTAGGTGCTTGTCCAAAGAATATTGTACCGATTTGTGTCACCCCTGACTGCTCCAGGTTATCACAGGAAGCTGGGGGAGTTTTTTGGTGAGTGCAGGTCACTGCTAGGCAGGGATAATTCTAGGGTTTTTCTTTAAGTTGAGAGGACATAAGAGGGGCTATAATTCATACAATGAGGCCAACCTTATCATTAGCCAATCATGTGTTTTGAGTCTGAGTGACAGGGGAGGGGCACTGTGGGGGCCAATCAGGCTTCAGCTGTGGCTAGCATCCCTGTATACACCCCTGCTGCCATTGGTGCCTTTTTCTTGCAAAGCAGTGATGGTGCTGCCCACCTTAGGCGCTCAGCGGCTCAGGAGTCATTTCAACTACTACTGTAGTCATTCCTCCAGAGCCAAAATGGCTGCCTAATATAGCAGCTGAACCAGCAACTGCACAATACAAAACTACTACGGCACGTGTGCGTGGCCGCAAGTTGAAGAGTAAATGTGAACTCGGATAAACTACGTCGCAGGTTTCCTTTTGAAAAAATATAATTAATGTTTCCTAAGAAATCCATATAAATGTATTAATGTTATTGAACATTGATCATTCACTTGCTCTGCTCTGCTGAACTGTGAGACTAATAAAACTATTCATACAATTTCTGATGACAATCATAAGCGGTATTGATTCTGTAGGAAAGAGAAGACGGCCTGTATCTTAAAGGCATTTTATTCATCCTCGTGGTTTGACTTAGGCTTTTCGCTCACTGTTGTTTTGTTAGTATCTGTATGTGTTACACCAGAATACGGCCATTATGTATTTACTGGAGCCAGTTCAAAAATGGTGAGTGGAAATTGGTCAGAAACCAAGCCAGGAGCCTACATGGTGTCAGAGAGTGAACGAGAGAGACAGGGGGGAGAGAAAGGATTTAATGAGCACAGTGAAGCTCCAAGCCGGTGTGTGTGTATGTGTGTGTGTGTCTGACAGAGCATGGTAGGACCTTTCTGTGTACGCGCCGTTCTGATCAAAGACTAAGGTTAGCGTCGCCCTCAGATCCGATGCCACCTTCTGCTAATGAAGCGTCATGTGACTGATGACAGTCTGCTTAGCGCGCTATCTGCCGTGTCACACAGCTGCACGAGAGGAAAGTTCCAGAAAGCCCTACCAGCTCTGGGGTGCAGTGCAATAAAAGGAGGCGGCATTCTAGGTAGAGATGTGGGCAGACGGCAACTCTCCACCGCTGCTGAATCGTGGCGTCTCTCCGAGGAGGATTCTGGGATGGCCTAATTGGATCCAGAGTGGGCTCCTTGTCTCCGCGGTCAGTGGCGTGGACACCACAGGTGAGGAAACATACTTCTGTTCCTGCCACTCGTCAGCGCGGCCAAGGACCACGGTTTGGTGTGGGGTCAAATTCTGTCAGCTAGAGTGACACATGGTGGCTGCTTTGCCCTCCGGTGCTCGCCTCACCTTGACAGCAGTGGCTGGATGAGGATTTAATCGGGCACTCGTGTGGGGTGATTAGAAAATGAGCAACGAGCAGTGATTAGCGAAGGGGACAATGGAAGCGCAGATGCTATGGATTTAGGGGTGTAGCTAAAAGTTCCAGGCCCCTTGACAAATTGTCACCTTGGGCTCCCCAGTCAAGTAAAATTCAAGGGCGCCTGTAAAACGTCAGACCCCCTGAATCTGCCAGGGTATCCATGCCCCTACTGCACCCTGGCTTGGATTGACCCACAACACGTTTTTCACCACAAAAATAAGTAGCTTTAACCCCACCCACTCCTGGACTGTACCTCCTTCCCAAGAGCACGAGGCCACTCTGATATTTCACATCACTTCCGCTCTGAACCTTTAAAAAGACCCAAGTCATATGACAAAGCATATAAGCTGGACCAGCTCAATTATACACACGGGGCAGCACTTTCAAAGAGCTCCGCGATTTCTCCCGATGCTTCACTCTCATTGTGAGCAAAAGCGCCCAAAGACCAGCTTCACAAACCCCCCCCCCCAAATGTCTTCCGCTGTAGACCCGCCCTTGGTTCTAAGTGGGGGTGCTGCAGTAATGTCCTCCTGTGACATCTCGGTCTTCTGATGGGATTATGTAAAAAAATACAAAGCAGATGGATGCCGGGCTGAATCGGAGGGAGTAGATGAGAGGGAGACAGGGAGATTTAGACCTATGAAAGGCAAACAGATTTCAAGAGAGGTCACATTCATTAACCATTCAAGAAACTGAAACTCTCCAAAGGCATTACTTACGGAAAAGTACCACTGCACACATCATCTGATTTCTGTTAAAGGAGTAACTGCCCTTTGGGGTTTTACTTAAAGAAAAATTCTGTTTATGTAGCGTATAGTTCAGTGGGTTTATGACTCAAGGCCCGTGATTGGCCCATTAAAGTCAGGTGACTACAACAACTGCCATCTGGCAAATCATGTTGCACCACACCCAGCCTTGGGCCTGCAGGCATTTGACCCTCTTAGAAATGAAAATGTCGCACACGAGTGCATTTCACCTGCCACTTACCTGCTTTAATCAAGGACACAGTGCATGCCTGTTTTGTTTTTCTTTGATCGTAATGAATTATAGCTACAGGATGAATCATGTGTGGAATCGGGGAAGGAGGGGGCTGGGGGGGGCAGCTACAGAAGAGGGCATCCTGTGTGGCGTGACACTGCGTAGACGTAGCCGTGCGCACGCCCCCACAGAAGGCGGCGGCGGCTGACGTAAGTGTGGCTGCGCAAACCCCGACGGACCGGCCGTCACCGATGCAGACGGGAGAAACGGAAGCATCCAGAAGGTTTACAGCCTCTCGCGCAGCGGTGACAGAGACACGGGGGAACATGTGGGCACAATGTCGCAGTAATGTCTCCTAGTTATATAAACCACAATAAAATGGGCGCGACGCAGAGCAGGAGGGACGCAAACATAATCTGACAGTGAAGTCGTACACCCGACATCGAGGCTACTTCTGAAATTAATTCTGTGACATTCTGGTGATGTTTAAGCTTAACTGTTAATAAGTCTAAGGATGGATACAGGAAGCTGCAGCAAATCCCTTAATTTTTGTAAGCGCATTGTAGATTGGGGTAAATCTCATGGGCTAAATAAAATTTGCACACTGGCATTAACATGAGTTTAGTTTAATTGTATGCAGATGTGCAGGTATCTAAAATTGAATGAAATTGCTTCATATTGATGCGGGGGGGAGTGATCCTCGCTGTGAGGTGTCTGCTATTCCTAAAGGGATCAGTGTCCTCTTCCACATCTTCCAACCCTCCATCCGGGGAAGCAGCTGCACTCGCGCACCAGTGTCTCACCTTCAGCTGCTCCTCAGACTTGTATGAGTGGGCAGATCGGGCCAGGGAATGGGGGTAAGCGATATGGAGGCAGCAGGGGTGTGCGAGGGGTGGTGTCGAGCACGAATCGCACGGAGTCGCTCAAGCATGCGGAAATCAAGTTAAGACTGTCAACGCCGTGGCGGTAGGCGCCCGAGGTGGGAAGGTGTTACACGGCATTATGGTTGACAGGGGGGGCTTGGGGATAGGCAGGGACTGGAGCAAGGGTGAACCACGCCAAAGCTAACCAACCCACCTCACATGGCGAGTCCATGAGAGCCTCTTGAAAAGGGACCCCGGTCAGCTATTTAGAAACCAGCTTACTAGACTGACTTCCTGCCAAAACCAGTCAGCAGAACCTCAGGAAACATAAAGCAGCTGAAGTGAGGAGCCCGGATTAAGGCTGGGAGCAGGAGCCAGCCTGGCTGATATGAACCGGAACCACTATAAGTAGCTTTTACCTAGGTGCACTTTGTCTCATTTTCAAGCTAAAATTCGCACCATAAGAATACTAGCGAATCAAAATCATCAGTTGAAGAACAGATTTATAAAACTCATTTAGTCCACGGGCTGCATTTTCAAGAAAATTTTTTATAGCTTCTATTTTTTGAGTTTTATAATTTAATTAATTATAGCATCGAATTTAGTAATTTAGGGAACGTTTTTCATTGGATTACATGAGAACTGAGTCAGTTTTGGTTCCCTGTATTATAGTACATGATGAGGAAATCTGACTATAAGTCATCGGCAGTCTCTTTTTAATAATAATAATGATGACGATGATGATGATGCAATATTATTGGAATATAATGAATATTGTTCATTTGTCCTTCAGTTAGTAATTCTAATTTCTGGATATTTTTGATTTCTTTGCTTTACCAAATTCTAAAGACGCCCACAAGCCCATATATGGCCAAATGATGCACTAAGTCATGCTGTTGCTGCTATTTCCACCCGTATCCTGAACACTTAGCCTGGTCGGGGTCAGGCTGACCCAACTTCTCAGGGACAAGCTACAAGTTTTTATTTCTAAAATTGGCAACCTTGCAGTAACATAGCATGCATGATAACATTTTGCTCAAAATTATTTGATTTAAAGTATAATGTTTTTAAGACTGTGGACTAACACTACCTCCGCCACACTTTTGTTTTTTCAGGCATTTCAGCCCTCAGTGAACAAGAGATTAATAAAATCTCTATTGCAAACCACATGTGTAAAAATCACTCAATTATGGCCATTACATCTGTTAATCCTTCCATTACCGCTAATACTGAGTTAATCACTGTAACGCGCAGAGACTATTGACAGTCCACTGACATGTACTGCACTGCCTTCAATAGCGTGCTAGCAAATTATGTCAAAATGAACACCTAACAAAAGACACCAGTAGGAATGTTTGTTAAGGTTACTGTGCATTTTCCATACATACTCAGTGGCCACTTTATTAGGTAAGCCTACTTAAAATCTGGTAGAACCCCTTCTTGTCTCCAGAAGCTCTTTAAAGGTAGAAGAGTTCTGCATTCAGAGAAGCCAGTCTTCACCCTGCTGTACTGAGCTGTTATTTTTGCACTTCTGGTCTTCCTGTTAGCTGTAATGAGTCTGGCCATTCTCCTCTGACCTCTCTCATTAAAGAAGTGTTTTTGCCCAGAGAAATGCCACTGACTGTTTCTTGTGTATGTTTTTAATAAATATTTCAGAATATCTTGACAATTTTTCGGTCACAGACCAGTGTCAATACTGGTGTTTCAGATCTTGTGCAAATTGCACCGGGGTTTATTCTAGAAGTTGCGCGTGGAATTGTGCATTTACTTTCACGCTTATTTATTTAGCCGACGCGTTTTTCTAAGCGAGGCATATCATACATCAGAATCACACAGTGCACAAACAGAATTCTGCCCAAGGGAACATTTCTCATTGCGCTTAAATTGTTGCTGCAGATGAATGGTGCGTGTGCGTCTGTCACGCTGCACACTGTGTTTATCTTTAAAAATTCTGTTTATGGATGAAAAGTGCGGAGGTTGCTGTGTTTCCTGCCTCTTTTCGCTTCCTTTGAGACGCGTCAGACATGCCAGGGCAGACTTGCGGGTTTCCACAGCCAGGAATGGGGCGGCTTGTCAGCTGCCGGGGGGTGCAGAGGGGGAATCTGTAATTTGAGGTGCTGTTTCGGGAACCCTCCCCCACCCCTTCTCACCCCCAGCTTGTCTAATGAGGCGGATTTGTGGCACGCATCAGGGGCGACAGCTCCTCGGCGCTAATGACATGTCCTGTCACCGAGGCTGACGCCGTGGGGTCCTCAGCCAGACGGCAGGCCTGAGAACGCCTGCCAGATTTAACTCGCAGGAAGTTACACCGGGGTCCTGCCAGCACACTTAGCTGTACACCCACCTACAAATAAATATCCTTCTATCCCTTAAATTCGGCCCCTCAAAGACACAGGAGTTAGCTGTCCTTTCTCATTATGTGAAAGGGCGCTTTCTGTGTACTACAAAAGCTCCCCATTAAAATTAATTATCAAGAACGCTCAGGTAGAAATTTATGATCATGTTTAAGGGGCATTTGAACAGAAATGATACCTATATACAGAACAAATTCTTCATGATTAGATAATTATAGAAAAAGGAGACATTCGGAGCTGTGTAATAAACCTTTGTCTGGTAATCATTATTTAATCTAGCCATTACTCTAATAATGTTTCATTTCATGTCGTACTGAAGGTGTCTTCTGTCTTCTTGTGCCCTCGTTGACCAGCTGTATGCTCCCCACAGATGTGCTTGTCAGATTGTCCTGTCTCTTTTGGCAGGTCCTGTTTAACACCTTGGGAAAAGCCTGTGGACAGGTGACTTAGGACCTCGCCACATCTAGAGTTTGGCTGACACCTTTTCAACCTTTTCATTGATTTCCTTGCTCTAAGGCAGCGTTTCCCAGTCCGGTCCTCGGGGACCTGCAGACAGTCCATGTTTTTACTCCCGGTAGGGTGCTGCAGAAACATGGACTGTCTGGGGGTCCCTGAGCACCAGGTTGAGAAACGCTGCTCTAAAGTCATCGAGTTCACTGTTACCTTGCTGACATTCAGTGTTAGTTCACAAGGAATTTTATATTTAAGTATGAATATCTCTCTGGATAGGAATGATAGCAAAACAAATTTTAGGGTATAAGTCCTGCATGTGGTGTGTATTTAGGAGTTCAAATCCAGTTCAAATCACAAGGTTGGCAAAACGAGTTTTGGGTTGGGCACCTGATCAAAAAATTAAAAATGGACAATGGTTTAAAGTGTCTACTGAAATAAATAAAATGTAAATAAACCACTTCTGTTGTTATACTCAAAATGGGGATCAACTATAAGCCTACTTACTTAACCATAAAGTACTTTCTCTTCTACCTTTTTCATACTGCTTTATATCCCCAACTATACTGCCTACCTCCAAACTCGCATACCTCAGAATCCGCTTCCTCAATTACAACAGTAATAAAATACTGGTCATGCAGGGGAGCAGCACCTAATTATAGGAAAGTTAACCACATTTAAGCAGCCATGCTATGCATGCTGTCCGAGCATCCACCTTGGACACAAGCGGATGTTGTTCCCTTTTGATTATGATTCATCAGCTACTCAACACAGCCTCTCCTTAAGGAACCAGTGCCAATTAGTGTCTGAGAATCCTACAGCAGCGATGATGTGCCGTGACGAGAACTCTCGCAAACATCTCCCATTTGAAGCCCTGGCACTCTTTTCCGACAAGTCAAATTACTGTGACACGAGTCAAAAAAAATGCACAAATTGTCTTGCATGCACAAGGCTTGCTAATCAACTGCAGAATCTGAGGGGTTTATGAGCACAGAAGGTCAAGTACGTCAACATACTATAGCAGTAAGCATGCATGCACGCACACACACACACACACACACACACAGGTTTGTAATTATATCATTGTGGGGACTCTCCATTAATTTCTACGGGGAAAACTCTAATCCCAACGTGACGACCTTAACCCCTACCCAGCCCTAACCTTACCCATAAGTAACCAAACAAAATACAAGACTTTTTGCATTTTTACTTTTTTATTTGCATTCACAGATCTTTGTGGGGACCTGAGAAATGGTCCCAACAATGTCAAAATAACAGTTTTTTTTATTACATTGTGGGGGACATTTGGTCCTCATGAAGTAATATAAACCTAATCCACACACACATGCACACAGTCAGGTTCTCCACATAGTATGGGGGCCAGGAGATTGATTGCCCCCAATGCCCCCTGAGATCTATACAGAACGTGTCTAATTCCCACTTGCTATTCTGTGTACAACATGAATCGTTTCCTTCTCTCTCTCTCTGGATCTACATGGCCCAGCGGCTCAGCCCTGCTTTGCTGTTGTTTCTCTTTCAACCTAACAACAGAGGGTCAGCACGATAACAGAGATGGCGTCAATTTGGAGAAACAGATTAATAATTTAACAATGGCTGCGTGCATAGTAATGAGTGTTTATACCGCAGGGATACACCGCCAACCAGTTTATTCACAAGAAAAGTTTCACATTAACAGTTAGGGTAACAAGCTTGTTATTCATTTTGCTTCAAACAAAATTTCTCAATGTGTTCTGGAATATAATCAGCATATATTTCTACTTAGCTGTTGGCAGAGAATATCATACTGTTAAAAAAAAAAACCTTGCTTAAGTATCTAGCAATTCACATTCAATTTCATTTAGTAGGTGTATGCACATTATAGATTGATAATGGCTTTTAATTTGTAGGGGTCATACATAATTCATATGCAGTACATCTAATTGGTGGCTTTTAATTTATGGAGAGTATATGTAAGGTTCATACCTACATATCAACTGAGAGATTCTGGCTCATGTCCAGGTCATGTAATCCACTGTAATACAAAACAGAGTTAGAGGAGTGGTAAATTTTACATTACCCCTACAAGCCTAAGCGGAAGATAGTGCCTGACATTCAACCTCAGGCTTTGTGTGTGTGTGTGTGTGTGTGTGTGTGCTTGGGGCAGGGAGGAGGACGGGGTGACAGGTCGAGAATCTTGAGCCATCCAAAGCTGTCATAGCACCTGTAGTCTTCCTGTCAAAAGGACCGTGAACAAAGGGCTTGTGTAGCTCTGAAAGTTGTTTTTTTTTAGAGGGACCAGATAGATACTAAGCTCCACCTTCATTGCAGAATTCAGCCCAGAGAGCAGGTCATTGTAGCTGACCTGGACCAGGACCTTCTGTTTGACCTGGAGGAAGCAGAACACCTATGGAGCTTTTACTCCTTCATCACAGCTGTTTTAACTCTGTGTTCAATCGTAAAGCAGGTCAGCAGAAAAATCCCCATGTTGAGGACCTCTCCCGGCAGGCTGCTCGCAGCTGCTGCCTTGAATCACCACTCACCACGCGGCAGGACATATAGAGAGTCATCGGAGACTATTATGAGGTGATATTAGTCTGTCAGATCACTCCGTTTAGGCTGACATAAGCTGTCAACAACACTTTTGAGGAAATATAGCCATATGGTACCTTTCAAAGCATCATTAAATTCATGAATGCAACTATATATCTTGATATTTATAAATAAGCAGTTGAGAATCATATCTTAATTTAGATACTTAGTGTTATGCAACAGGCCCTTGGAAAGTATGGAAAATGGAATCAAACTCAGTAAAATTGTGGTTTCCCTGACTACAGGGGCCCAGAACTATCATAAACATATTTGCATGTCTGTAAAACCTTTCAAACCCTAATGGAAATTTGGAGACTTAGGGTTATACACAACTGGTCCTGGTATATCATGCAAAATGTTCAAATGAAATCCAGTTAAATTGAGGATTCCCTGGATATGAAGGGCCAGATCTGTCATAAAAACACCTTCAGATGTTTGCAAAAGGTATAATTTTTATATTCCTAACGCAAGGTCTTCCTGGCTAACCATAAACTGGGGACGTAACTGCAGAAGATGTGCTTGGAAAGTATGAAAAATGTGATGGATTCCAGATATATTGTATTTTCCATGGATACAGGGACCCAAAAATATCACAAAATTACTTTTGGATATCTGCAAAAGCCATAACTTTTTTAACCCTAACCTTCGCTTTGTGGGCTAACCCTGATTTGGTGATTTACACAAAAAAGCCCTTAGAAAGTGTGAAAAATGTTACCAAACCCAACTAAATTGTAGTGTTCGTGGGTACAGAAGCCCAGAACCGTCATTAAAACACCTAAGCAGTCCAAACTACAGCTTTTTTTGGTGAAACTAGAAATTCTGTGTCTTTAAAACGACCCCAAGCCCCAGACAGGACAGGCACAAAGAAATTAAGCAACTTCTCTGAGCCTCTTGTTGTTGGGCTCATTGTGCATCAACAAAAACAAAAACAAGAAAACCTCCCCACTCTAATCCATTTACAGGAGGTTAGCCCCACTGCTATTTGATACATTCCATTACCCGCACACAACACAAGGGTAATATCTCACATAAGGAGAAACAGGGAACAAAACAGAGTTAAACAGTACACAACATGTTACTAATGTTAATAGGTTTTCAAAATAACACAAACGGACAGTTATGCATCACAGACATAATCAACAACAAGTAGTTTATTGATTTAGTGCGGCCGCACCCTGAGCCTTGTGAACACACCCAAAACCATATATCTGCCCCAAGATAGAAGCATGCTTCCCTAAAAACTGATTACTATAAAGCTTAGAGAACAAACATGATTATGACTTACTCAACAGTCTATCTCATTGCACGGACATGAGTCAAAGGAGCATAAGTGAATTGTTTGCCATTGTTTCAGTAACGTTTGCATCCAACCGCTTCTACACACGGCAGCTACCTTAGTCCAATTAAATGGTAAATTGGAATGCATAACAACAAATCTACAAGTCATTACAGAGGATTAAAGCATAAAGACAGTGCTTTCTGGTTGCCACTAGGATGTGGTCAAGACAGGCCAATGAGTCCTCACACATCACTAATGGATTAATCTGAAGTTTTCCCATATAGTTCCATCATTTTGGGTGTGTGCATGGATTAATAATTTTAAATGTTGGGCATGAAATATCGTTTCTATTTATTTGTTTGTTACTTTTATTGCTGTTGGGATTGAAGCCAAGGTAATAACATTTTGGGGATAACACTGAAGTATTTTACAAAACCAGTCCTATACACATAGATAGAGATTGGAAGTTCAGCCTTGTGTAAGACGGAGAGTAGATATGAACACGGATTTTCCTTATAAGCTGGAGTTTATTGCTCGTTGAAATGCTGTAAATCGGATTTATATGTCTCACGATAAACAGGTCATTAATTTTCAATCTTTGTATCAAGGAGAATGACTGGAAACTAAGTAGACAGGCTTTCTGTCACAGATGTGTGTAACTGCTCTATACACACAAACACACTTTTAGACACACACACGTGTCTATAGGCACCAAGCAGGTGTTTTCATGCAGATCAGGTTAATGGCCTTGGAGGCAGGGAGAAGAACGGATCTAATGCATAGTTTTTCCTGTAATATCCCCATGATAAACCTTTAATGGCTGCATTTTGTTCTGATTCCTTCGACTGAAAAGCCTTTTCCAAATTAAAATCACCAATCCTTACCCACATCAGCTGGGCATGTGAATCTGCTTCCAACCTACACAAAGCAAAACATGCAGCATGCATTAAGAAATCAGAGATGCTCATTTGTCTAAATGTGACGCGAACCAAGCCATTAAAAAAAAAATCATTGTAGGAATGAATGAATAGTCCTGAACAAACTGTTTTGGGTGGTTGTCTCATGTTAACCGCCTATTAATATACGTTACACTAAGTTTACAGAACCCTTCTCAACACAGCAAATTCATCTTGTTAGAATACATTAAGAATGCATTTGACTGGGGGTGTTTGATTAAAGCAGAGCACAGCCCTCTTGATTGCAGGAAAAAAAGGGGTTTGTCTCTCTGATAAAAGAACAGCCAAATTGTCTGTATCTGGTCTTAATGGCATCATGAATTAAAATGAAATCCACATTTTAGATTCAACACCAAAGCAGTCATCACCCATGACTGATTAAGAACTACGGTATGGACTCAGGTTACACCAGCAATAAACAACTGGAAAACCACACGGACCAGGACTTAAAGGCAAAAGATTCTTTTATAAATTCTGCACTGCTGTTTAAAATGTGTTATTTATCTAAATATGAGACATTGGGCACTTTGATCAATGTCTTTCAAAAATGGGCTTTATAAACACCATTAATCACTGAAATCACTTTGTCAAACAGAGCCAACTGCCATATACATCTAATTACCAACTTTGCCCCAGCAACAATTGAGTTGCTTTTACTATATAACCTCCCATAAACTGTTCTTTGTTCAAAAATAACAGCACGGTTATCGCGAATGGCCAGAAAACCACCCTAGGGGGGTTTAAAAGTTTATAGGAGAGCAGGTCACAGGACCTTGCAGATCCATGCTCCACTGTACTGTATATCCAGTGGAAGGCGTTTGATGTTTCACGTTCATCTCCACTAAATGGTCTTTAAAAACAAAATGCCCTTTAAATAGTATGTTCACATACTCAATATTCCTCACCTAAGCCTTAAGTAACTAAACCGCAGTCTTATGGATTCAACAAATATGACTGAACTCTTCCCATTTGTTGATAAAGGTTATTTTTGTAAGATCTGACCTTTGCAACAGCATCAAAAGAACTAGAAGAAATAATATTGACTCTTTATAGCATACCATGTGCTGAATATAAGTTACGCAACATCAGTGTGTGCACAAGCTCACACACACACACACACACACACAACCTCTCTCCCACCCAGCATCAAAGTGTTCCTGCTAACCTGACTAGCCGACTTTCCTACCATCTGTCAGTTTGTTAAAGCTGATTGGGAGCAGCTGGTCATCATTAACCAGGTTGGCTCGGCATGCAACTCGGTTAGGAAAGTCAGTCAGAAACAATCGGTTTGTGTTCTGTCGTGTTCATGTGAGGCAGAAATATGCTTCACTGCAAAATGCACAGAACAAACTTCACACACGCCTCTTTATTTTTAATTGGTGCCTATCTATACTGGATGATGGTTAAACTGGTTATTGTATGGTCATCTGTTGGTGCCTCCTATAGATATTCAGGTACCTCTATTCTGAGAAAGGACAGGCGAATATCCAGAGGATGAAACTGATAATAATAGTAAGCAAAAGAAGAAGAAGCAAAAGAAGAAGAAGAAGAAGGATTGCAACTTAAGCATGGTTTAGGGATTTGTGTACCTACATGTGATCCTAGGAGCTATGTTGTCAGGGCCAACTGCCCCTGGTAGGGTCTCCCAAGACAAACTGGTCCTAGATGAGCGGCCAAGTGTGATTCACATAAAGGACCATGTGACCCCACATGTACTGGGCAGATTGAGGCCCTGACTTAGAGCCAGGCCTGGGGAGTTTGTGGGTGAGCGCCTGGTGACTGGGCCTCTACAAATAGGTCCCAGCTAAGCATAGCCAGAAAGGAGAAAATACATGCACCCTACTGTGGGCCCTCCGTCATGGGGGAGGCACTGTGGGGGTTGGATGCAGTGTAGATTGGGCAGTGGAAGGCAGCGACCTTGGCAGACCAATTGTTGGCTACCACATCTGGCTTTAGGGTCATGGATTGTAATAATAATAATAATAATAATAATAAAAACAATAGACAATAGTAAGTTCCCCGATTTTTGGTCATTAATGCGCTCCTCTGATTCCTTCACCTAACACAAGATGAACATGCTTCCAAAGACACCACTAGATACAACTAATTAGCCATTGTTATGCTCCTATTACCTCATTTAGGTATGACTGTTTCCTTGCAGCTACCTACAGTATGAGAGTGGTGAGATAAAATAACATTATCTGTATTCAGGTCTGTATCTTAAATAATCAGTATAGCAGATTACCCGGCATTGTGAATCACAATACATTCCGGAGCCTGGATCGAAATGTAATAATGCCTTCCTGTGTATGAAATATCATAATGATTATGGCTTCATGCTTGTTGAACCTGAATATTTATTGAATGGCTCATCTCCTAATTTACATTTAATTTCCATGTTAGCTGGTGTGTTTTTAGATTATTAAAATATATTCCGTTTTACTTTCCCTACAGCCAGTGGAATGAAGGAACTGAGAATACTATAATGTTAGGATTGTGCAAATCCAGCCCTGGAAACTTCCATTGCACGCTGGTGCTTCTGTGGCTCCTGCATAGACCCCTGCCCATGGTTCACAGAGGACTGAGGCACCTTTGAAGTCACGGTCTTAATTTGTGACCATTGACCATAAAAAAAAACATTGCTCAATTTAAAATTATCTGGAGAAATAAGCCTTATAAAGCTTACATTCAAAGAAAAATGAAGACCACAAACATAAGCAACTCAAGTATGCAAACAAAGGATTTGCATTTTGTCATCAGTTTTGATTGCTATGAGAAACCAGACTTTTACACAATGGACAGCTGGAGTCGCATTTTATTGTTTTACGGAATTATATGTGTAATACTTTTGCCGTCACAGTAGTGCTGCTCTCTTGTGAGATTGGTGAGACTGAACATGGTGTGACCTGGCTTTGACCTGCTCAGACGGAGTTCTGCAGCAGTCGTGCCAAACTGCTGAAGTCATGTTCTAGTTTATTGTGTTTTTAATATATTTCAACCGAGGAACCATCCTTCAAGATAGATTGATAGATTTACAGACAGACAGGCAGGCAGGCAGGCAGATAGATAGATAGATAGATAGATAGATAGATAGATAGATAGATAGATAGATAGATAGATAGACAGATGCTAGAGAAGTTTTAAAAACTTAGTCTGTCAGAGTAGTGACAGCTGATCTCTGATGGCCTCCCAGTTACACTGACATCCTATATCTACTCGCACTACTGCAGTTAGTTCATCTTGTTCTTCCAAGGCTGCTTCACAGTTGACATGCGAAGATTCCACACGCTCCTTCACTGCCTGTCAGCCCTATACAAGCTTACAGCCCACACTTTAAAAGACATGTCAACATGCTTAATTTTACCTAATTAGATAGTAAACCACATTACCACAGTGTGAAATGCCAAATTCACACTGCATCTTAATATTGTGAACAATTAATTTACATAAAACAATTTACTCTGACACTATGATCCCAAAATGGAAAAGCAAAATGGAGACTGAATCGTGACTTTTCTTTAAATGCCTCATTTAGATGGAGTTAGCGACTAATAATACATCTCCTTGATTGACTGAATCAATATGGTCTTAATCCCTTGCCCAAGTAATGAATGTCATCTTCGAATTATTCCTCCTCGCCATTATGCACATTCAAGGAGGACAAACAAGCCTAAAATGTCACAGAGCTGGAGGTCTCCATCCATCCCAGGAAGTTAGCCCGGTGACTACAAGGGAACATTAACCATACAAATTGCCCAGCCTGAACCCAAAACCAAAGGAACTCAGTGCCCATCTGGGCAGCATCACACCATCCTCCATCCTGAGATATCAAAGCTGAGAATTACTCGGCAGCTAAGAGCTACTGGGGCAGCCACAAAGACAGATTCAAGTTCAAAGGTTTAACTGTTGCATGTGTTCCAAGGAACACAGTGGAATTTGTTTGCTGTAGTTGCAGATTAGAAGACGGGTGTATTGCTGGACAATAGGACAAACAGCAGTATGATGAGAGACAAGAGAGCGCGAAGTGAGAACTCCATCCCCTTTTCCTGTAACCGCTTGTCCTATTCAGTGTCATGAGTGGCTGGAGCCTATTGTGAAAGCTACAGGGCAGGGAATAACGCAGGATGGGGCACCAACCCATCACAGGGCACACTCACAAATGACACCTACAGGCAATTTAGTAACTCCAATTATCCTCTGCATGTTTTTGGACTATGGGGGAAGTAGAGTACCTGGAGGAAACCCCACAATGATACAGGGAGAACATGTAGACTCCACACAGGGAGCCATGATGGAGACTCTGACCGCAGAAAGGGAAGGCAACAGTACTAACCATCATGCCACCGTTCCACCCAACATAGGAGGTGAAAGAAATATTCAATAAAAAGGTGATGCATTGGGGAAGGATGTGCAAATGACACAGAGGTAGTACATTAACAATAAAGTGCAGAAGTGTCACTTTAAATACTGTGCACATTACAATGCAGTGGGGAAAGATGCGGGTCACTGGTTATTTGGTGACCTTATACAGTTAATATGTATGTTTAATGTATAGTGCCTAATAAACACAGGGTGTGACTGCTTTGCTAAGAGAGCAGTGAATGTGAGGTAATACAGCTGTACACCAAACAAGACTCACCTGAAGACATCTCATTAATGCAGCCCGTTTGCCGTATCCCTGAATCTGTACGTACTTTCATCTCATGACGCTCCCCGACTCCTCATATCTGCCATAGATCTCCTTCAACTTCTGCACCATGAAGTCCGGCAAGACACTAAATTGGCCATTTGCACAAGGTGATGCTATATGTAAATAAAATATGATTTTTTCCATCAGTCTTTTTCCGCAAGCACACAGTAGAACTGTAAGTGTAGAAAAAATGTAAATTGTACTTTAATTTTTTCATAAAATCTTTCGGATCGGTTTATTTATCCTTCATAATCCTTTCATGCAGCTGTTTTCGGAAGAGTGGGCATCATGTCCAGCGAATGTCTATGGAAACAGACACATGACTGGGGTTTTTAATGAACGCTTGGATTTGTTTTTTGAAATTGCATGCAATCTTTGAAATCGTTTGCACCCTGTGATATAATATAGTCCTTTTCAAACCATACTGTATATACACGACATTGTCCTAACTCAAGGCTCATTTTTTGATCCACTTACATGCAGTTCATGTTTGAGACTTTCGAAGAAGTCTAGGAGCTGTGACGAATTTCAGACCCTCTGTCTGTCCATTCTGTATGTACTTCATGGCTGATTTAGGGATATGTTTTGGTTCATTGCCTTCATTCGGCTTCAGATTCCTGACTGACTCTGGAACGCCATTTTCTTGTATAATTTTTTGATATCTCCTACATCGATTTCAACTATATCTCTGCAAGCCATAATAGCTCATCTCCCTTCTACAGTTACATTACTCTTTTCTACAATTGTTGCTCAATGGCCCAAAACACTTTATGTAGATCACCATTGCATGAGGAATGTTGTATTTTTCATATTTTTGTCTAAGTTGATGTGCCACTGCATCCATCACAAAAAACAGGCAATTAGTTGTTTATGAGTCATTGAACCACTATACCCCAGAGTATCATGAGATTGAAAAACCTCTCCTTTATTTATGACAGTCACTGGCTGTGTCCTTCCATTTTGATTCAATCAGAAAATGAAAAACAAAACAACATTTTTTCACCAACAGAAATTTCTACCCCAGACCCATCTAGCATGGCTAAAGGAACAGTTAGTTAATATACCACCCTGGTGAAAATGAACATCAGAATGCTGCTTGGTAAGTACTACACAGAAAACTGTCAAATAATCTTGCTTTTATAGATCATTTCATTGATTTGTGGCCGATTTATGTCTTTTTCCTGAATGAAAATGAGTTTCCACGTTTGATTTAATGCGGTTTCCCTGTCCTCTACACATATGTAAAATAGAAAATAGAGATGCTGAGGTAAACATACTTGCTAATTATTTCCACACAGAGCCAATGTTGCTGCGGTTACTGTCAGAGTCACTCAGTCGTGCTCACTGCCACCCACAGGAAGCTCAGCCATGTCATGGGGCAAGTATTTAGCGTTTTCAGGACAATTAAGCGCCAGGCCCCTACATTCAGGTTACCCAGATAAATACCTCCAGGTCAGCTGGGTGGGCTGGAGAGGGAAGTGTTGGACGCAAATGCTTCTTTCTTGGAATAAAGAGCTTATTCGAGTTGTTTTCTCTCTGCACATCTTCCCAGTTGCCATGTTGTGTTTCCGCTACAGTTCGTTTCTATAGAAGAGTTGTTTTGTTTATCCAGAGGTTCCGTCCCACCTTCTGCCTCGAAACCGCAGGCTGTGTGTTTCTTGATGGGCCGAACGGCCTCCTCTCGTTTGTAAATTTCTTTCTTATGATAAGCTTGAAAATGGTGAACAAGAGAAAGAGGTCACTTTGGGCCAGTGCTCTGATGTTTGTTTTCCGATGTCACTGTCCCCTGCCATCCTTTTAAACACGCTCACTGTCATGTTTGTCATTTAGGCAACAATATTTTCAATTTACTCGGTCCCTTCACCCAACACAACCAACGTACAATCATTCTGGAAGTAAACTCTCCTGGCAAATTAAAATATTAAAGCCATCTTAACTGATTTCGTTTTTCAGCACATCGGTTGCTAACGGCTAACCATCGCCGCAGTCTCACGGTGATCCCTGACCTCAGCTACCATGCAGGTTCTGTATACAAAAGGGAAACTGCCCCATTACTCACTGAAAGCTTCTCCCACAACTGAAAACAGTAGCTTCTGTGTCCATGCCCTTAACCCACTGCACACGGCAGTGGAGCCCCATGTGAAACAGCTAACAGAAGCAGAGCCAAAGGTTCCCCTCTTAAAAAAGAAAAGTTCTATTGCATTAAAATGTTTTTAGACTCCAGTCTAAGTAAAAACCGAGGGCTCTCTGAATTCAAGGGTAAATTGAACTGGCATGAAACACTAGATTAAATTCAATACATCAATCAAGTTTTATTTAGCATTGTGCATTCTTAATGTAAGTTGACATTAATTGCTATTTTCTCCAGAGATTACTGTTCACTCCTTTTTTATTAAATTTTTTTAGAGATGTGACACAAATTGCCATTTTCCCAATGTTAATGCTTTGGTTATTTTTTTTCCTAATTTCCAGTTATCTGGAAAAATTGTAGTAATTATAAAAACACAAAGGACACATGCAGTCATAAACAATACGGCACAAAAATACAGCAAACACTGCGTGGTGGATGACAGGAGGTGAGGTCGAGTCGTCCGTGGGCCAGCGGCCCTGCCACTGTAGGCGGGGTCTGAGAGATGGGTGCTGTGGGCGATGGCACGGCAGGTCTCGCCAACACGTGGGTCCTTTTTCTAGGCTCTGTTGCCAGCCAAATTTTGGGGGTCCTGTTGTGTCAGTTCATCTCCAGATGGCCCTGAGCAGGAGGCAAATGGAAGAGAAGAAAAACGCAGAGTTTTGTTTTGATAGAAGCTGAAGTGTAATACTGAGCAGCCCCATAGGTAATGGTGAAAAAGTGAAAGTACTTAACAAGCCATCGAACGGGTAGCAAGGTTAATCATAGACCACGTAATTAGAGAGAGACAGTTAGATTACAAACAACTATTCCTTGTCAGGATTCAACCTCCACTCATTACCTTCATAGGGAAGCATATTTGCCCTACACTTCAATGTGACATGGCGGTTTGAAACCAGGATATTATCAAGTGCATGATACGGACAAAAGTACTGGGACGCACCTCTAAATCATTGAATTCATGTGTTTCATTCAGACCCATTGACACAGGTGTATAAAATCAAGCACCTATCCATGCAGTGAGGTTTAGAAACATTTGCGAAAGAAAGGGTCATTCTGAAGAGCTCAGTGAATTCAAGCGTAGTATTGTCATAAGATGCCACCTTTGCAGTAAGTCAGTTTGTGAAATTTCTTCCCTGCTAGATATCCTACAGTCAGCTGTAAGTGGTATTATTGCAAAGTGGAAGCATTTGGGAACAACGGAAACTCAACCACGTAAAGTAATAGGGCGGGGTCGTTAAGTCCTGATGTGCATAGAGTATAAAAGTCACCACTGCACTGTTAACTCAATAACTGCAGAGTTCCAAACTCCCTCTGGCATTAACCCCAAGCCAAAAACTGTGTGCCGGGAGCTTCATGGACTTTTTCATAAGTGAAAAACTGCATGCAAGCCTCACATCACCAAGCACAGTCAGATGAGAGGTGTAGAGCACACCGCCACTGGACACTGGAGCAGTGGAAATGTGTTCTGTGGAGTGACAAATCACACTTCTCTGTTTTGCAGTCTGAAGTACGAGTCTGGGTGTGGCGGATGCCATGAGAACGTTACCTGCCTTGATTGCACTGTGTCACTTTAAAAAGGAGGGATAATGGTATAGGGATAATGATATAGGGCTGTTTTTCAGGGGTTGGGCTAGGCCCTTAGTTTCAATGAAGGAAACTCTTAATGCTTCAGCATACCAAGACATTTTGGTCAATTGCATCCTTCCAACTTTGTGGGATCAGTTTGGGGATGTCTCAGTGCACAAAGCTAGCTTCATAAAGACATGGTTGGGTGAGTTTGGTGTGGAAGAACTTGACTGGCCCATACAGAGCCCTGACCTCAACCCAAATCAAACACCTTTGGGATGAACTAGAATTGGCCAAACCTTCAGATCCAACATCAATACCTGGCCTCGCAAATGCTCTTTTGGATGAATGGGCAAAATTCCCACAGACACACTGCAAAATCTTGTGGAAAGTCTTCAAAGAAGAGTGGCAGCTGTTATAGCTGCAAAGGGGGGGGGGGACTTCATTTTGATGCCTATGGATTTAGAATGGGATGTCATAAAAGTTCCTGTGGGTATAATGGCCAGGTGTCCCAATACTTTTGTCCACATGGTATATGTCATTCTGCTACAGATTTCAAGAGATATAGCTAGTAAGTTATGAAGGAAGTAATTAGCAAGAAGTACAATATAGTAAAATAAATGCCCCAAATCCATTTCAAGGTGAAAAATTGTATTTTATAATTTACCCTAAAACTGACATGCAGGCAAAGAAGCAAAGATTAATACATTCACACACTTTAATCTTAGCTTGTAGCTGTACTTTGTTCCAGCTGATGATACAATGGAAGACACAATAACTTATGCCAATGCTAATTAAAGCAAGGACCCACTGTACTGAATCTTCACAGGCAGCATATTCCAGAGCTGGACTATGATATGCAGAAGAAAGAAAGCATCTTCAGATACATTTACTATGTTTAAAATGTAAAATGTAGGTTCCCGTCAGTAGTCTTTTATTGTGGAATTTGCACCGACACAGAATCCACCCAGATTCAGCTTTTAGCCAAATAATTTATGTCTAGCCAGTCTGATGGTTACTCTTATCAGAGTTCAGCAGAAGGAAATCCTTTCACTGAACCGTACACCATGAAAAAAGTATGTTAGTAACTTAATGAAAATTATACAGTTTTCTAATGATGACACTATCGTGTGAAATGCGCTAAAAGCGTCGGGCGATGGCTCAGCAAGTCGCTGCATCCTGAGTGCCTATTACCCACACCGATAAAGAAACCTTTTCACTGGATGACACACAGATCGTTTTCTTTTTGCTGCTTTTATGATCTGGCCAGAGAGATCCTTTATTTTTCACCCTGTAATCAAATTTGTCTCAACTGTTTGGAAAATGCTTCAAGGAGCGTTAGTGAGGGAAGTATTGGTGAGGGAATGGTGTAGCGATGCTACGAGTAATGCAAAAGGGAATCACTCATCAATAATTCACATTGACACAAAAGTCAAATGAAAAAACACTGAGGGAATGAACCCCACTGAACTCGAACTCCCATCATGCCCCTGGAGCAGTTCTCTTCACTCTTGGACTCATTTGCATATTCACATATCCATCTTGTGGAAAATAGACAGACCCAGAATCCCCTGGTGAAAAATATAGTGAGTCAATGGTGTAATTTTCTGGCAGATGTCTTCCTGCATAAGCTGGACCTCTGCCACACTTGGCTCTCCCACTGCAGCCCATTTGGGAAATAAAACCCTGTAGAAACAAATTAAATGAGCAGCTACTGTGCAAGACGATTGTTTCAGGAGAAGTTAAGTCACTTTTGTCACTCACATTGTGTTAAGTAACAGCTTGTTTCCAAACGCCTCCGTTCTTGGCTTCCTTGACAACTTTGAAGTAATGACACCCAGCTGGCAGCGATATGCCAGTCATTGACCATGATTAAATCCGAATCTGCGGCTGTCTGGTCGCTTCCAATCGCTTTTTTTCCGTGATGTCTTTATATCCTTCTGGGTACATATTTCCCCACCGCTGTCGGTCCCTGTAAGCAGGCTCAGGTTTAGCACAGTGTGGACATAGTCCTGCAGAGACAGGTGGCTTAATAAGGGCCTTCCTTAAAAAATGTACTTCTCCTCCTTGTCTTCTGAGGCCTAATGATTGCCCAGTTATAAAAATGACTTGGACAGTGACCAATGCCTGCAATAGACTCTCGGATTCAGCGCTTCCTCACTCTTGATTTCATTTCAACATGTTTTTACAAGTATAACGTGGCCCTTGAACCTTAAGTACGAAATTATAACATTACAGGCGTTTTCAAATAGTCTACATTTGCTGTATAATTATGGTTGGGTACCGAAGGCACCAGTTCCTATATGATTGGTACGTGCTGAACCATATTGCCAGACAGATTTCAATGCCACTTAAATAAAAATTTATCCTCTGGTGCTCAGGTAACAGAAGCATCACTTTACCTCATGTACCATTGCTAGTTAACATTACATAGCTACCTTTAAAATGCCTAAAGTGTGGCTGTATTTCACTCAAAAGGATTCCGATACCAGGATGTTGTTAAGTAAATTTGTTAAGTGTTTTGTGTTTATTTATATTTCTATTTTTAAGGCGTTACATTTTTTAGTGATAAATTGAGTAAAGCTTTACATTAACTGTACTTTCATGATGCCTAACAGCTATAATAGGCATCATGTACGTTTACCGTAACATCCTAACATAACTTAGCACCTTTAATATACAATAATAAAAAAAAAATATGATTATACAACTAATAATGTTTGTTATTAGTGTATATTAAAGGTGCTAAGGTATGTTACGGTAAACTTTCATGATGCCCTTGAATGTTCTGTGAAAACATTACGTGGGTGCACTGAATGTTCTAGGAATGCATTATAAAGGCATTATGACGGTGCAGTTAATGTAAAACGTTGTCAATTATTGGGTCACATTTTATTTATTATGTGAATTTGTTATGTAAAATATTTTTAATTTATTTTATTTTTATTTCTAAGATGGTAATTCAATATGTCTATGATATGGTAATATAAAGTTCTAATTTGCCTTAGAAATTAAAAAAAAAAACATTTCTTTAACATTGCCAGCCTTCGTTTTGGGCTTCTTTTTTTTATTAAGTACCAATTCACCGTTTTGGCACTGACACTATTTCAAAAGTATCTGTTTAGCACCAGTATCGGGAAAATAAACAAATGATACCCAGCACTGTGTTTAATTTACTTTTTGTTAGCAAGCCAACCAACTACACAGCTAACAAAATAGCCCAGGTCCCAGTGCCACCCCTGGCCAAATTGGGGCCCAAAGCCGACTTGTCTTTTGGGGGGG
>JAODLD010000040.1:18301282-18331845 GCA_026781065.1 Mormyrops boulengeri | reverse complement strand
AATGTAAAATGACTGTATCACAAAATGCCATTTAGGTTTACAACCTTGCGGTGTCAGATTACTCGTCTCTTTTTTTTTTTCTCCTGCCTTGGGCTGACTCGGTGCTCTACGCGCGCCTCACGGCAGCGATGCGCATCCTTTGCGCATTTACAGAGAATGCGTCCCCTTGCGGAAAATGGGGCCCCCCATGGATCGTGGGACCATACGCACTGCACGTGTTCTGCGTGTAGGGAGGGGCGGCACTGCCAGGTACACCCACATCCAACAGCCACATGTTTCTCCCTCATCCAGAATGTTGCTCATCCAGAATGTTGAGGGAGTCTGTGATTATATTTCTGACACCACAAAGGAGAGAACTCTGTTCCTTCCCTGTTGTGCTAAGTAGGTCTCTGGCACAGGATTTTAATTAGAATCTAATATGGACTCTTTAATATGGTCTGGGATCGATGTGCTCCCTTTGTGATATGATGGTCGTCTATGGCCGCTTGAAACCAGGGTAGTGTCTATTCTGAGAAGGAAGTTTGGATAGATTTTACTGCGAATGTTGTCCATGACCATTGTGTAAAGCAGGCTGCCTGAATACATTTGTATTCTAAGTTTGCACCTTATTTACATTCTGAACTTTGTCTCCATTTATTAAGGAACCACATCTCACAAGCTTCACCTACATGTGGAAATTGCAGGAGACGTTTCTACATCTGAATGCCCCCACTGCTCCAACACGGTGACAGCTTCACTTCAGAGAATTCAGCCTCCTTCACTCTGCAGGCTTTCCATAGTGAATGTGTGCCATCTACATCTGTGTCTGCTTCATAAATCCAGGAGATGGCCAGGAGGACCAGCACTGTCAGTGCTTAAGATTTCTTCTCAATATTATTAAATTAAATGTCACATGGACAAATTAGTTTGACATCTTTGCCTTTATTACTCTTCAAAATGGTATGAATTAAATTATAATATATTACTTACCAGATATGAATTATTCAATTGATAAATGAATCTGACAGTTTTACTTATTAAATTCAATAAGCTATACGATTTCTTCTGTGACAGTGAATGAAACACTCCGTAGTTACAGATGACTCGTGCCACACAAAAACCTTTCAAACTGTACGTTCCTCTTATATGATTACTGAGTGCAAATGTGGGAAACACAGAGCGATGTTGTAGTGCTCAGACGAAGAGAAAGGTCACGTGACTTATGTGAGTTTGGCATGGAAAAGCAGCAAAATGTGTCATAATTTAGGTGTTTGCTTTTACAGCATTTTGCTCTAATCTAGTTTATAGTGAAATCATCATATGTCGTATTTGTAGAATAATGGCTAATAAGTGGGATACACACTGGATCAGATATACGGGGCCTGCGTCCACAAGTCTCGGCATCTGTTTATTTTGATGACAACAGCTGTCTACTCCCGTTGGTTAAGCTTTGAGATAACGGAGAGTTACCAGGCGGCCCACAGATTGATGAACTGGAAGCCAGTTTTCAGGATTAACCAGTAACTAAGCTGATTATATACCAACACCAGCTGTCTGACCTTGTAACGATTAGAGCTTATAGCTACACATCAGAATTAGAATCGTTAACTTATCGGCAAGTACTTTAACATACACAAAATTTACTTTGGGGTGTCATGCAAGAAAAGCAAGGACACTCAGACCAATCAATGTTTAAATTATGTACATAAATAATGTGCTTAGTGCAAATAATGGATGTAATTGATGATGAGGTCTGTTGCCATAGGGAAACCACTAAAGTCCATGCCCAGGACAGAGGCATTAGCTGCCCTCTTTGGCACTCGCTGTGTGGTCCTGGAAGTGTGCAGGTCCTAAAGTGATGGCAGACTGCAGCCAATCATCCATTACATTCGCGATTACATGCTTGTTCACATTCTCTTGTAATCGCCATCATCAAAAGAATATACTTTATGTGTTGCTGACAGGAAACACTCTGAGACAGGGTGTATCTGAATAAAGTAGCTCTGTGCCTCTCTCTGCACACCCTTATCGCAGCAGACTGTCCTGTGCTTAGGTGGTTCCCCGGTGATTCCTCAAGCGGCCTGAACAGAGACCAGCTGAAGGTATTTTTATAGCCCAAACCTCACATCAAGTTGCTTTGTTTTGGCCTGACAGCAGGGATCAATGAAATCTGTTCAAACCTCTTCATGTGACTGTGCATATTCCCCTCCAGATGGACCAGAATCCACATCTCACCCTGCAGATCAAAAGTCTCGCCCTCCTGCTGTCCAAAACACCAGCCATTGTTTAACCCTTAGTGGCTGGCATCTCATATGTGCCTGAAAGAGATGTTACTGCAAGATACTAAAGCTGTTTTCACGCATGCACTCCAGACATTGTCTGGAGAATCAGGTCCGGACATTTTCCTGAGTTACCCTCCCTGCTGAAAAAAAAACAGCTTAACCTGTGGTGGGGCTTGGGTAGAGCACGCAGAAGGCAGCGCGTGATGCAAAAAGTACACTGGGGAAATCGCAGTGTTTTGTTTACAGCCCATTCAAGGTGTTTGCTGTTCACCTGTGCCTTGGTGCAGATTACACCACGGTCACGTAGCTGGTTTGTAATCTGATCACACACAACTGAGTCTCTTGCCATTCCTTGAATCCGCTGGAAAATGTTTGGCGTCGGCCCTTACTGCCCCGATGTTCTGGTTGTTTGTATTCATCCGTTTTCGTGCCAGTTACATTATAGAAATGTCATCAACACGCTGCCTACTTGCTCGTGGTGAATTCCCCAGAAAATTTCCTGTCTATTCATACATGTGGGTCAATTGGAAATGATCCAGATTTTGTACTTGGGGGCTAGCAGAGTAAAGTCTGTTTAATGTTAGGTATGACTGTTTCGGATATTTGTGTCCACACATACGGACCCTGCAGGTAATGTCTAGAACAGTTCATGGTAGCAGTGTATGTCTGAAAGGGACTTAAGAAAGCAAGATACGATTAGAAAGGCCTTTCTTTCTTTGGAGACACATGTATATCAGGCGGCTGGTTGAATGAGGGGGGCATCTTTCCATGGGAAGCCATGACACAGAAGATAAGGATAAGGCAGAAGCTTTAATGTCTAAATTTATTTATCTGTACGCCAGTCTGATTTGTGTTGTTCTGTAGCCATTTATTGTATTTCTACAATAAATTCTTCTAGCTGAGGTGTCTCTGATAGTTATTGTTGTGCCTTAGTGTATTTTTCATGTTATTACATGTTTAAAATGTTTTGGTCCCACTGAAATAGAACTAAATATGGTATCCAGCATTCACATCTACTAATTCCTTTACTAATGGACTAATACTCTGAAGATTAGGGTTGGTTATATCAATTAGCCTATATGCACGAGCATGTAATTAAGTATTATATGGATTTCATTTAAAAATCATTAAAGATGACAACCCATATTCACTTTGTGATTCATGAGCATCTTAGCAAATGTACTAGATCAAATCTAGTACTAATCTATATCAGTCAAATGTTTGACTAGACTAACTGGAAACTAGGCTTTTCAGAATCTTTTACGTCATCTATACTTCTATGAATACTTGAAAAAATTATTACAATACACCCGAAAACATAAGGGATGGGAAAGCTGTGCTCAGGAAAGCTGAAAAGCTGAGTCTTCATATGTTTGATTACTCGATCCAATTAGGTCCAATTAGGCTCGATGGACACCACTGTAACCTGAGAGCCACTGGGCCTCTGCCTGTTCATTCCGACTCCCTATAGACACCTCGGTTCCCTACAGCCCAAAAATTTGCATCTCTAAGTTACCCTTTGTATGTGTGTGTGCCCTGTTATAGACTGGCATCCCGTCCAAGGTGTGCCCCACCTTGTTCCTTGTGATAGACTGGCATCCAATCCAGGTTATTCCCTACCTTGAGCCCTGTTACAGACTGGCATCTAACTCAGGGTATGCCTGGCTCACTTCAACACTGTAGGCCTGTGGATAAGCAGTTATGGACAGATGGACAAAGATAATTGCGAGCATATCTTAACATGAATGCTTTGAATTAGAAACCGCCACTGAGAGAGTTTCTTTTGAATCTGTTCATTTTCTGACCAAATCTAAAATCATAAAACATAGCATAAAAGCAGCACTTTACATTTGTGAAAACCATTTGCCCAAATAAAGGACAGGCCTGGCTACATGAAGGGATCGCTCTGGATTAATGCGCGTAATGCGTTCTCAGTCGGATACCTCAATAGTTTTCACTGCAGTGTTTTGGCTTTCTTCTTGAATACTTTGTTGATGGACTAAACAGACAAACTTCTGTAAAAATGTACCTTTTGTTTTTAATGCACCAGCTGAATAAGCATGTGTAGCAGGTAAGTCAATAGATTAACATAATGGTTATACCGAGGTTCGATAGTGAGGTGTAAACGGCTTAATAAAATCACAAGCAAATATGAAACGGTTATAATCGCCTACCTGGGTGCACCCTGGGTAACTAATCAGATGAATTAAAAAAGAAAACACTTTCATATATACTTCACTTTTTCCAAAGCATACTGTCTGTGAAATACAGCAGAAACAAGCAAAACAAATTATCTTCAGTCTCAGTCCTTATGTATTTCACACATATACACACACACACACACACATATATATATATATATATATGTATGTGTGTGTGTGTGTGTGTGTGTGTAATCTTTTACGCTATGGTGTTTCTCTATGCTCACTAACAGCTATTCATCAGATCGCCTAACCCCCCCTTTAAGGGTAACCATAAAACAGAGAAGGGAACTTCCTGGTTTTACTAAATTTTAACTAGTTATGTAGGAAATGATAAAATGCTCCTACCTAGATTTACAAAACTCATATTGGTAAAAAAAAATATGTATAAATAGATGAATAAATTAAAGCCTGCAATGTGAATAATGTACACAGTTTTTGTCTATATAGATTCCTATTTATTAATTATTATATCGAATTATGTACTCATTTTAATATCTAGTTATGCATTTTAAAATTTACTATCTAATTGTAATATTTCAAAGGGGTACACCTGCGTCTGCATTTTTACATTTACATAGTAATTAACTGCAAAATTACACCGTGAAAACGATACCCCAGGTGATCGCCATAAGATGCAGGTACTCTCAGTAGTAAACAACAGATGATCACTCATATATCAGAGAGAGGGGCTGTGCATCCAGACAGTGTGTGCTGCTCTGTGCCCCTGGCAGTCAGGCCATATAGGCTAATTAAAACCAAGCTGTGTAGTCTTTCAGAACTCTTCTCGCAGCCTCATGCTGGTGGGGGCGTGTGTGCTGATTACCATCGAGTCCGGATCACACAGCCTGCATCTGCTGTGGGCCACTCCTGCCTCCAGGTGACTCAATCAGACTCAAGTTAAGCACTTTCTGGGAATGGCAGTGTGATATTTAAGGGAAGAGATATGCGTACTTGTTGATATGCTGATGCTGACCTGATTTTTCAAGTCACCAAAACTGCTGTTTTGTGCTGTTTCTAATGGAGTAAGACTGCATCGATGGGTCTGATAAGGACCATTTGTTGCATACTATGGACATCTCACTGACACTCTCCAGCTGTATTACTGGTGTCTCCCTCCAGAGTCATCATATGGACATTCCTTCTCTCTCACTGACACTCTCCAGTTGTCTCACTGGTGTCTCCCTTCAGACTCACGATATGGGTTTCCTTCTCTCTTATTGAGACTGTCCAGCTGTCTCACTGGTGTCTTACACTATTAGTTGTATTATCATAATTTTATCACTTATAAATCAGGTCTGAAGTTACATCCTATTTCTTCCTCATATTTTCATTTCTTTGCTTATGATGAAATTGTCCTCATAAATATGATGAAACACATTGGTAGGATAATTATAATAATAATTCTTCAGATTCTTCTTGGTGCATGGTGGGGATAGTGGTAATTAAGCATGGTAGACAGTAGACCCACAGTGGTCCACATCGGACGCTTGAGTGGGCTGTGGAGGATTCCATTTGCTAATCGGGTCAGGCTATTGCTTAGTAGCAAATGAGTATGTGGAAAATAATGGCATGCATTTTTAGAAGGGCATGGGACATCCTGTACTGGGTGGGCCCACACACACACACACACACACACACACACGTGTCACAGTCACAAATTTTTATGAAATTCTGTTTCCTTTTGTGGATGCTGAAAAACTGTCCCCAACAAAATACCAAATTTTTAACAGCTTCACCAACCTATGCAGGTCTTTGGACTGCTGGAGATAACCATACCATCCAACGTAAAAATGTGCTGCATGCGGATAACATTCAGAGAGCAAGGGGACGGCCGTTTGAACATCCTTCGGTTAACTTTCAGAATAACACAAAGACCCTGAAAGAGTCCCCCTAGTGGCAATCCACAACAAGCAGTATGCTTATACTTAAACCTACACTGCAATTAAATCTGTTGCTATCGATGCAAATCTGGATATATCCTACCTTCATATAAAATCAATTTTTCATTTATTAACCGTAAACCGCTTCTCTAATCCTACTGCTCATTCTTCTACATTAACTCTCAAGGAAAAGCAGTAAATGTTGTTTGCCAAACATTCTTTGCAGAAAGAAGAAACCAGACCACTTTTTTTTTTTTAAGTATAATCACTTCCTTGAATAGTCATTCATTTTATTCTAGGCATATTACATCACTTGAAGGCTGTAATTCCCCCTTTTTAACAAAAAATATATAGTTGAAATTACATAATATGAAAGCAGTGACTTTTGCACCTAGATATTGTCACAGAATGTGGGACAAAGGACTCGAAAGTGGGCATTAGGCAAAGAGGGATTTTATTAACTGAACAGGTGCAGGGAAACAAACGAGACCTCGAGGGGTCAAGAGAAGAAGGCAAGTACAGGGAAGGACACGGCAGACAGGAGGAGAGACTTCAATGACCAGACTGGGGCTGACGACAAACATACATAAATACAAAGACTAAGGAAAGGTAACAGGGAACAGGGGTGGCTCATCAGGGCCACATTAGGGAGGAGACAGGAGGGTCAGGACATAACAGATATTCAGCTTTTTCCAGTTCGGATACAAAGCCAAAAAATTTTGTTAAAAGGAGAGGATTGCCACGGTGAAAATTGCCCACAAAGGAAATGATTTGAAAAAAGACATTTGGTTCAAATAACAGTAAGTGTGAGCGTGTTGATATAAATGTTTTATGCCCTAAGAGGGATGGATAGTAAAGAAAGAGGAAGCATGGATTTTTGATACTGAAGAAACATTTTTTACATTTTATTTTGCCCTCTTGTTTTCAACATTAAAAGGGCGAATAGTAAGCTTAATTAAAATCCAAAGAATACTTTATATGACTATATTGTGTGATCAGCCATTTGGGGTTATTTTAGAATGCATGCATCACAATGTAAATCCTGGGACAGTGTGTGTATTGGAGAGTGCTCCTGCTATTCTCTGGTAGCGGTTCGATGTTCTCTGAGTCACCAGCGGAGCTTGAGAGATGCAGAGGCACCATAATAAAAGGGATTCCTTTGTTCACCCAGCATTCAGCAGACAGGGACGGGAGCCTGGGCGGGCCGGGGCTGCCAGACTGCCGCCGCCCCCAGCGGGCTTTCTGGCTTCCCTTGCTGATTATAAAGCCCACGGCACGCTGTGACTTGGCAGAGGTGGTTCGGTCTGAAGCCATTGGACTCCAAAGACGCATGAGGATGCGGCATCTAGGGTCCGAGGCCTGCGGAGTCTGGCGTTAAGAAGTGATAATTCTTGCAGTTCTTGGGTTTATAAAGTTTCCGGCTGCATTACTGAAGTGTGATGATCACAGTGGTTAGCAAGATACTAGAGGCAGTCCGCTTGACTGTGGAACGGCTTAGCAGTGTAGCTGCTTAACACACTGCTTGAAGCCACTGGAGCCTGACTACACATGGCCGAAACTGGTGTTCGTGACGTTTGACATGGTTTTTGAGGTTATTCACCTCATAGTTATGGTTTGTGCAAGGCCAAAACCATGGAGTCAACACTGGGGGGACCAAGGCCATGATTATAATATATATTGGGGGGGGGGCATTGTGAGTACATCTGAATATTGGGGGGGGATGTGTCCCCCCAATATATAATTATGCCCTTGGGTTAGCGTGTTGTGTAATGGTCCTCTGTCACACCATCATCACTAAGGCCAGACCAAGAATCACCATGGACACAGGACTGCACCTTTCTGATGTTTACTGAAAGACACTCATCAAATATAAAATTTCTTCACTATACCGGATAAGAAAACCATAGCACAGATGCTCCTCTCAACTGAGGTCATTCTTATTTACATATGACAAAAAGATAAAAGTAAAATATATAGTATATATGTATATATCCAATATACAACAGCTGTAGAAAAAGTCCTATTAAGATTTACTTGTATAACACTTCTTAAACACATAAATGCATTTTATTGATATATTTTGTATAGAGAAAAAGAGAAATAAAATAAACAAGATGAAACCATTACATAAAAATAGAAACTATTGTTGCATTGCAATGACAATGAATATTTACGCACGAAAGACTCAATGGCAGAACATGAAAAAACAAAATAAAATAAAATGACATGGATAAAGACATACCTGGAAGACAGACATCAAATATAAAATTTCTTTACTACACCGGGCATCCCGCAGAGAAGAACAGACACACAGAGCAAACTCTACAGGGAGAAATAAACTGTAAATGTTCCTTCAAAGTAATACGACACACGTTATACTGTAACACAAGGAGCGCTAGCATACTGCACTCAGCACATAAGATAAAACGTAAAAACTTGATAAAGCTATTGGTACTGACCAAAAGGTAGCATTCTCTGAGTGATTACATTCTCTGAGTGATTAATCTGAGTGAAATGCCTGGGACATACTTTACAGACCATACCAACATTTAAAAATCATTAAGAAAACTTTAAAATCAATCCTAAAAGCCACAGGAAGCCACACAGAGATTTAAGAGTAGATGTGATATGGTCCCTGTGACCGGTGCGTGTTTACACTCTGGCTGTGTCATTCTGAATCCGGTGTAGAAATAGATATCTTAGCTAGAACAGACAGAAGTGCATTACAGTAATCTATTGTACTTGAAACAAAAGAATGTATTTGTTTTTCACAGTCAACATATGACAGCATACCCCCGACTTTAATGATATTATGGATATGATAGTATGTTGTTTGGCAGATATTTCTGATATGGCTGTTAAAGTTAAAATCACCATGGAAAAGGACTCCCAGCTTTCTTTCTTGTCGTTTGGCCTTCAGAGACATCGATTCTAGGTACACCAGTATATCCTTCATCTCTGCATTCAAGCAGGCAGTGGATAGACCCAAGAGCATGAGGAACTAGAGAAAGTTATAGATGTGTGTCATCTGCATATAGATGAAAGCTGGTTTATGTTTATTTATTATAGTTGATATTTGAAGCTGGAAGCACAGTACTGGAGCTGCTCAGCACAGAGCTTTAGTAGAATATGAGTCTCAGAAAGCCTGTCTGCCTTTAAGATGCCTGCAGCCAAGCGATGTGAGAGGTATCCCCCCCAGCACTGTGGTCTGGTGCCTGGGGACCTCTGCCTGGTGCCTCATCTAAAACATGCACACAACATTTACAGCTCGGTTATATCTGGAAAAGTCAGGCGCCTCCATAAATACACGCCTTCTTCATGCCGATAATCCGCTGCTAGTATTTCCCCTGTAGCCCTCCACAGAGTTGACCTTTGCTGTTATATGACTTGGTCTTTAATGGCCCTCATACATTTGACCTCTTGTATCTCTTTGGTCCTTCCAGGGCCTGGTGGCAGCACTCCCGGCCGGGCCTCTGCGGCAGA
Source organism: Mormyrops boulengeri (assembly GCA_026781065.1). Lineage (NCBI taxonomy): Eukaryota > Metazoa > Chordata > Actinopteri > Osteoglossiformes > Mormyridae > Mormyrops > Mormyrops boulengeri. The sequence goes on along the minus strand of JAODLD010000040.1, from coordinate 18,322,017 downwards.
GGAGCAGACAGGGGACACACCAGCGGCTGGAGGAGCCGGCGAAATACCGATAACGAGATCCCAAATGTGGCCCCACAACTGCTAACGAGCATAGAGCATGGCCTCGCTTTGCCAACACCTTCCAGATCTCCATCTAACCCCACTCCACCCCCTCCATATTTTGAGTCCACCCCCACCTCCCCTTCCAGTATTCCTCCTCAGCCTCCTTAAAGGCCCTGGGCAAATGCCCACTATGTCCACAGGCATGTTACGCAAACCGGCAGCCATCACCGAGGTATTTAGGAACGCTGCCAATTAAGCTGCTTATCATTCACAGGATTCTAATTATAAACGACACCATTTAATCACGGCGAGTGCAGACGGAAACAGGGAGCCACCTGCCACGTTTGAGGCCTGGATTCCCATGAATACCTAATCAGTCGCTGGTTAGTCTGCAGCAGCCCAAATACGGCTGCAATGCTAATCATCTCAGAGCGATCTGTGACGTCTCCGGCTGCCTTTCTACAGCATACCTTCCCTAACCAGCCATATCCTTGCGTTCCCCGTTCCTCTGGCCATCGATTGGCCCCAACGGTAAGCTCCTGACCAGACTCCATGGATCGTTTGAATGACCCTTGTTTGGTTGATGTCTAAGTTAGTGGCGCCGTTTTTTTACTCTGTGAAACTGAGGTGTTCATGGTCATTCCGGAGCACAATGTTCTGGTGAAGCGTGGAGGGTCTCATCGGTTGACAGTCAGCAGGATGAGGTCCATCAAAACAGTGCAAACTTTTCCTCACAGGTGAATTCTGATCTCAAAAGGGGTACTCACATCATTGTGTGGTCATCTAGTCCAACTCATAAATGTATCTTTACTGCTGTATAATCTTTACTGAATTGGTATGTTACCAGGGCCAGGGCCCGAAGCAAAATCTGAATCCTTTACCCTAACACATACACCATAGGCTGATCAGATGAGGGTGCCCCCTACTGGCTGCTGGGCGCTAAGCAGCCATTTATTCCGCTTATGCCTTGGACTGGCTCCATATGTTACTGTTACCCTAACCCTGCACTGCATAGGCTTCACGGATGGATCGTAGAAATAGTAGGTATTTTTAAACTAGTTCACTAATGATATAACACTTACATTCATGAACTCTGTGTAATTTGCATTAATTAGCCAATTCAGCTTACAGATAAAGCCAATTAAACAGCTTTTAATTGGCCAGATTTACAGTGGGCAGTAAATCAAATTCAGAAAGTGTCCAATGTAGCCGCTAGACACAAAACACAAAAGACATTTTAAAATCCTCAGAGTTTCCTTCTTTTTCAAGCCATTTACATTTAAGAAATTCATTCTTTATATATTCTTATTTTGATCATTTTAATTGCAAGCACTTAGATAAATACTCTGCTTGCTTCTTGTGCAACTAGGGAATTGCTACTTTAGAAATACATCTTAGAAATATTTGTACAAATTCAATTCTAAGCCCAATGCCATGAAAATGATAATCAAATGAAATTTAATATGATCGTTTGTTGAATTATGTTGTCTTTATCTGGTTTTATGACTGATCACATTTTAGGTCGTATTAATGCAGAAATGGAGAAAATTCTAAAGGGTTCACAAATTTCTAGCACCACTGTGTATCAAGAAGCCTAAAGTCGGTGGGTTAGGCCTCTGTGCCAATAATCGCAAGCTCATAAAAATTTTACTTACACAACATTGTTCTGAGGGCGGAATGAAAAATGATTGGTTCAGAGAGATAACCAATCAGACTGTAGATGAGGTGGGTCCAAGCAACTAGAGGAGATGGGACCAAGCCATCTGATTAGTTGGTCCTGCCTCCTCTAGTTGCTCTATTTCTGCCCTCAGAACATTTTTATGTAAGTGAAACTCCCATGAGTTGGTCAGAAGGTCGCTGGCTTGAGCTCTGGTCTTGGCAGAATAGTCACCAGCCGTATCAGTCTCCATTGGGCCTTTGAGCAAGGCCCTTTACCGCCTGTAATGCTTCCAAGGCTTCGGATAAATGCCCTGCGCTTGGACCACAAGCTTTGCCCTCAACTATATGTGTATGTTTCAAAGGAGAGCAAGATGGAGTATGTGAAAAGCATCCCAATGCGGCCGTACTCGCACTTCTACAAATGGCAAATAAAACATAATTTAATTTCAAGGTGAAGCAATTTCCCCATCTGATCAACAGATAAACCTGTTTACAGCTTGTAACCCTGTAGCATAACTCAATTAACCAATAAAGGAGCACTTTCTTGCATTTGGGTATAAATGTGGCACAATGTTGAGTTGTTTAGGTCTTTGTGTCATTGACCACGCATTAAAATAGTTCATAAAAGGGCTATGAAGGCAGTGATGTCTGAAACGCCGCGTGAACGTTTGGATTTTACTGCCAAACGTCCTCGTCTGAAAATAAACGCCGGTACTGGGACATTAGCCCGAGTGGTCTGCTTTGTGTTTTTCCCCAGTGGACTGTGGACCTTCTTAGGCAGAACTGCTACAGCTCATTGTCCTTCAAATGTTGTCAACAATGAATTCTCCTCTTTTTTCCACTGACTCCCCCTAGGATCTCCCCGCACCTCCTCTCACTCCCACACCTGTTTTCCGTGCAAAGTGCTTGCGACATATTATACAAATGGGAAATTATACTCATAAAGCTAAACATCAATGCACATTTGACTTTCAAATTTGGCTTTAGTTAAAATGAGTTCTTTCCCTTATTGGACATTAGCTGTTAAAAAGGAGGGAAAGTCAATGACATGCTTGAGTGGAATGGCCTTTGGTGGCAAATTGTGTGTACAGAATTGCAGTTGGTGTTGCCTGCAAGCTATAGACGGCAATAAGAATGGACTTCCTGAACAAATTGTCCTCTGCAGTTATGCTGAACACATCCTGCGAGCACATTGCTCCAGAGATAAACAAAGCACAAACATGTTCACTTATCAATCACTGCTGAGTTATTTCATTTATACATACATTTCTCACCGGCAGGCTCAGAGGTAAGGCGACAGAGAAATCAGGTCACAGAAGGTTTCTCTCTTACTGCTGCGTGCTGAATTAATATGAGAGCGTGATACCCTCACAGAGCAGCTCTGATCCCCGTCATTAATGAAACTGATTGGTCTGTGAGCCTCTGACATTGATACTAAGTCATAATCAACAGCAACATCTGAGACACCCCGCCGATGCCCGTCGTCGGCAAACCTTTCATTTTTTTGATCAGATATGAAATATTCCAGGCCCCTCCAAATTTAGGTAGGCTAAAGGACATCAACAGCAGAAAACCTGGTAGAATGGCCTTCTGCTCTAAGCACTGACTATAGCCTACCGAATTAGTCACATATTTACCAGTCAAGAAGTTTGCAGAAACATGTGAAAGATGTAGAATCGCAATGATGGGATTCACTTAACCATTTACTATACCCTATACTAGATAAATGGTTAGGGAAGCTAGATGGATGGACAGATTTCTCAAAAGAATTACATTTAGTTTTATTTTCAAAGATTCCAGGTTAACCTGACAAAATATATGCAAGATAAAAATATGACCCAAGTTGTCATGTGGTATAACACAGTTAAATGGGAAAAACAAGATGACACTGAAGCAGCAGTCACATTTACATAAAAAAAACACCAGCCAAAGTCACATTGAAATTTTCCTGCAAAATACAACTTTGACATTATCAGATGGAAGCTCCAGAAAGACTTGTGAAGGTTGAAAAAAATTAAAGGGGTCATAAAATCAAACCATTAGCCAGTTAAATGATGCAGAAGATCTGGCTTGGATGAAGGTCCATGGTGCACTACAGTATTACAATCCTCTGTGAACAGTATAACTGCACAGCAGCCTTCTTGCAAAAAATAAAGGACACCATTCCTTAGATGGCCTTTTGTTCCTGGAAGTGCTAATCAGAGACCGCTTACACCTGCAGATTGTTGACCTCTTCTGTCTTTGACATACATGCCGCCTGGCCACATAGCTACATCGGTGAACGTTCGTCTTAATATACGGCAATGAGTACATAAGATTTTTTTTAAAACAGTAAATGATCTATGGAGCAGTCACTGACATTAGGACAAGGAAGTGTTTCCATTTAGCAAAAGTTGGTAGAAGCAAACCTTTAAGGAGAAAGGGAAATTCTCAGAAAATTTTCTTGTCAAGAATGAGAATAACCTGCTCCATACTGACACCTGGTGGATGACATCTATGTCTAAGAAGAGGCAGAGAAATCAAACTGGAATCAATAACAACTTCAAGTCTTGCCAATCTACAGCTGGCATCCGAGCATTTTATTATTATTATTATTATTATTATTATTATATACAAAGACATTTAGACATTTATATAAAGTTTGTAACATGTACATAAGTCCCTTAAGGTTTTTATATTGCCAGTTATCAGTGAAATCTATCGATTTTCATCAGTTAGTGCTCTTAGACAAAATAAAAACATGAAATGGTATAAGACAGAGGACAGGAGACACACCAGGACTTAGGCATAAACAGGAATGTTGACTCCCCTTGGGCCCTCAAACCATTACTTTCACTAAAACTTCCACCTGTTTGTGGGTTTTCTCAATACACAGCATTCCACAGTCAGCGTTCCCGAGACCTTAGCAGGCTGAAATAAATCTGGCAGCTTACTACTATAATGGGAACATCGTGTTGTATTTCATGAAGTAGGTCTGTGTGAGGAAGGGGGAAGACTGCAATGGGGCCGGACCGCCAATCACAAAGGCCAACTGAACAAACGAGGGATGCGACCCCTTTAAGGATGCCAGAACCTCCGACAAGGAAGGCATGCCCCACCATTGGGTCCCAGCTTCCCTGGTCCTTCTGTGTCTAGTCACAGCTTGAGGAAAGAGCATGGTACAGTCATAGGGGCCTGCAGCGTGGCTAATCGAGCCAGTTCACTTGGGCCACAAACACCACAATTATGGAGTTCTGGGTCTATGAATGCAGCAATACATAATTGTCAGGGTCAGCACCTGTTTATCCCAGTCTTTCGTCTTCTCCCCATTTGGCCAGCAGGTGTCGCTGGCCATCCTGTCCTCCCCATTGTTAGTCTTTAGTGTTTCCCCTGCTTTCCTGACAGCCGCATAGCTCAATGAGCTGAGTATGCGGCTGTCTGTCAACCCCTTGGTCTTGTGTTCAAATCCCACCTCCTCTGTTTTTGTAGAATTTGTTCTATTGTGCTTCATTTGTATCAGTTTTCTAGTTCCTGTGTTTTGTAACTTGTATTCGGTCTTGGTTTTTTGCCTTGTGCCCGTGGTTGTGTTACTTGTCTGTTATTTTCCCTAGTGTTAGATTCTTTTTCTTAGTTTGAGTTCCATGAGTTAATTATTAGTTTCACCTGTTGCCTGTTCTTGTGCCGATCCTTGTGTGTTTCCTGATTGCTCGTTGTCCTGCACCCTCCCTGATTGGTTGATTGTTTCATGTCTCACTCCTTGCATCATTACCCGTTTCAGTTTCTGTATTTAAGTTCCTGTCTTAGTTCAGTTCCCCAGTGGGTCATTGTTGTATGTCACTTGTGTTATTTGTAATTTGCCTGCCTACCTGCTCCTTGGTGCCCTATGCCATTTGTAGTTAGTCATTGTTATCCCCTTTTTAGTTTTGACCCCTTGTGGTCTGTTTTTGTTTTGTAAGTGTTTCTAGTGTTTTCAGTTCTAATAATAAACCCCTGGATTGTCCTGTGAGCCGCCAGTGGGTCTTCCACCTTCTCTTCCCTGCCTGAACCATGCCCCACCCTCGTGAGAGAAACCTGTGAGTCCCTGACACATAACGTCCAGATTTGTTCTGGAGCCTTCCTACTGCTTATCAACATTTATTCTGAATCTTTGAAGTGAATGCACAAAATAATTTTTAATTCTTTAATTTTTAATCTTCAAATTATTGGTCACAAAAGAAAAAGTTCTGAAAGAGGAGGTACTTGACAGGTACTCAGTGAGAGAGTTTGAAATGCTGTCCAACTTAATTATGTGATGGCAAAGGTCTATTTATAGGGGGGACAAATTAAATATTGGGTGTATACATCCTTCCTGGTTCCTATGCTCCTGATCACTGGCATCAAATCAGCTCTTACTAGGTTTTTTTAGTACCCATGACAGGACCTAAAACAGACATCAAATGGTAATTCTATGTAGGTCTGCTCAAAGAGCTTGTTTATAGGTCATCATCCCAGTGTTTAGTGCTTCACAAGAGTGAGATTGAGTCACAAACCGAAACAGATGATGATCAATAACAGCAGAAATGTTGACAACTAAGAAAAGTTTATTCTAGATCAGTGGTTCTCATATTACCTCTAAAGAACCACCGATCATGCCTCATGACCCCTTTTGTTATAAAATTTGTTATAAAATGAGGTCCCCTGGAATAAATTTCCCAAGCATATAGCTAATGATAAATTTCACCAAGTGCAGGGGAGGGTGGCAAAAAAAAAGACTGCAGACACTTTTTTTTCAGCATATTCAGAAAATCATCTCATGACCCCCCCCCAAGGGCTCAAGACCCACAGTTTGAGAACTACTGTTGTATATATTGACTGTATATATTTAGCTATGCAGTAAGCACAAGTAACTAAGCAGCTTTGGTGATTTTATGTTACCAGCTTTTGATCAGACACGCAGCTTATTCTGTTCCTTGCAGAGCAGATCACCTGAACCTCTTTCAAGATCATATGATCACTTGATGAGGTCAGCTGCACAGTTTATCTGAACCAGTTCATTTGACTTTCATCTATATTAATTCAGGTTTAGTTTAACTAAGCAGGTTCTGTCACTGTGTTATTTAACATCAAAATTAGCTGTTTTGGCTTTAAGTGCCCTGGTGTTTTGGTACAAACTCTCCCTCACTTGAAAAGCTACTACAAATGTCAGTGGACAGAAATTGCATCAGGAATAGAAGCCTTCCTCAAAAATGGCTCATCCTCCTCCTGTTCTCAAGGAGACCGCTGTGACCCAAAGCCAGTGTTTGAAGATGTTTGATGTGCCAGCCTAGGCACCCAACCTCGGGTACAAAGCTGTCTCCCCTGATGGTGCTTCAGTGGCGACCTGCAGGATAATTTATGCTGTGTGTGCAACAGTGTAGGCCACCTTCCATTGATCTGCTAAATCTCCATAAGATCTTCCCTCGAACCAAAGAAAAACTCCAGAGGAAATAGAAATGAAGGTCAACAAGAAACCAAGGTATGCATTACAATGGTTTTAACCAACATTGAGTAACCGCTACCAGACAATTCTGTTTATTTAAACTCAGCTGGACGGAAGGCTGATCCACGGTGTACCTTACAGACACATAGGCAACATTAATATAAACTCAGAAAAACTTGAAACAAAAGCAAGAACAAAGGGTCAAACAAAGGGGGGGGGGGGGGCTTCAAGAATTAAAATGGGTTAGACTACACACAAAGAAAAACTAACACCAACAAGTTCTGGAAACACATGCCACAAAAGAAACACAATCTAGAATCACTCTGCAACACAATGAATGCAGCACTTACAATGATCAATTGAGGAAAAAGGGAAAGGGTAGGCACATATATACAGAGATAATGAGGGCATGACGAGGGCCAGGTGTGCACATTAATAATAACACACAAGGGACTAGGAGCTATAGGGAACAGGTGAGGGTGATTAACAAGCATTGAGGACTAAAACATTAGGAGGAACTAACAATATATGTGAAACAGAAAATAATTACAAAACTAGATAATGACAGGGATAACTGTAAACAAAAGATGCAAGGACCAATACAAGAATACAATAAACATCCAGAAAACAATTAATCACTAAATTGTTGAACACGGTAGGGATCGAGGTCATAACAATTTAGCATTTTTCATTGATTTTTATTTCGTTTTCACCTTTTGTTTTCAATTTAAGTTCACTGTTTATTTTTTAAAATGGGGTTGCCAGTTTAGTTCAGTTTAATATTTTTGAAAATCCTTAGTTTTAGTTTAGTTTTTATTAGGATTGGTGTTGGTTTCAGTTTTTTTTAATATAAGGTGTTTGTAAGAGGTGAGTTTCAAATAGGTGAGAAAAAATACTGTTAAAAAAATCAACAAAACATACTATTTTGTAAAATGTGTTCACATTGGACAGATGAACAACCATGCACAAAAACAACTATAGAAGATATGTATCAATATATTTCTGTCATTAACCAGAAAAATTAAAGTTTTGTTACTCTTGTGTCCAGTAACAAAGACAGAAACAGCCTTTAAATGCAAAAATGTGTGTAATTTTTATTCTAAGTTGAGCTGTAGGTCCTGTAAATCTGAGAGTATGACAAACATGATAAAAGATGAAACAACTCAAAAGTTGCTTGTTAATAAATTTGACAGTGTAGTGTTAGATGCAGGCCCTGCAGCTCTATGGCAAATCAGCGCCTTGTGGCCAACATTGTAAACAAAAAATGTAAGTTCTTGCACTATGAATGAATCACCTGTTTTAAATATAGCTTTTTAAGATTTGTGTGTGTGTGTGTGTGTGTGTGGGGTGGCAGGGTAGGCAGGGGTGAGAAAGATAGAGATGGGTGCACTTCAGTCAAGCAACAATTTCTGGTTGATCTTGAGGAAAACATGATGCTCCAGACAGATGGTTGTTTTGTTTCTCAAGCCAGATGACAGTACTCCATACACGGAGAAGATGCACTCTACAAGGGTCTGTGAGCTAGGAGCACTAACAAGATCCAGTGCCACACAGGCAAGTTTGGGATAGACAGCCTCTCTTATTTCCAGTACTGCAATGGTGTCTCATTAAACACATCCTGTTTGATGTCACTGACATTCTTCTCCATTTCGTCTATCGGTCACATTAGGCTGATTTGTGGATGAAAAGTTGGCCTCTATATGAGATGCGAGGAAGCTGTATTTCTGAAGGACAGCAGGAGAGGCTCCTGCTAGAGTTTGAGTCGCCTTTGCAGTGGTAACATCAGACACAATAGCTGGGTTATACTGAGCTGCCAGATTCTGCACAAAAGCCTGTGCTGGTCTCCTTGGTGGTGCTATGACTAGTGTTTGAAAAACCAATGAAACACAAGGATCCAATAAGCAGGCTGCAGCTGGTGTAGCATCAAACCATGTGGAATCAGGGCTAAGAATGCCAGTGAAATGTTCTCACTAGGATTTCAGCAGCACTTGAACTAATTGATTCTTAACAGGGCTGGTCAGCAGGTGTGCCCCAAGGTTGTGCAGACATGGCACAGTTTGTGAGCGTGAAGTTGGTCTCTGTGAATGGAAAAGGGCTCAAAGAGCTTAAGAAGGTTTTCTAGCTTAGCCCAATCACGTGTAAGAAGTGTGTCCTTGTGGCAACACATTATGTAATAACTCAACAAAATGTAACATTTATAGACTACATTATAATTGTATATTGCAACATATCCTATTATCAGCATCATTATCATTATTATCATTATTCAATTTGTTACATTTGGTCAAGTTATTACATAATGTGGCATCATTACATAATGCGATGCTAGAGTCCATGCCTAACTCCTCAAGAAGCTGGGTTAGTTTAGCTCTGGTCTCCTGCAGTCTTCTCAGTATATCAAAAGTGCTGTTCCTATGTATGCTACAATTCCAGACCAGGGGTTAGACACAGCTTTTGATAATTTCTTCAATTGCTGCTGACAATTTTCTCACACCATGAACCATCTTTCTTGCTTTTGTTGTGACTAAATCAGTACTTGGGTGCTTCATAGCATCTTTCAGTGAGAGTGGAACGGTGTGAGCCAGGCGTTCTATTCTATGGAATTTGCTGTTCTCTGTCTTCTGGCAGGTCAGGTTCTTAGCAAACAAAATGAGAAAACAAGCAATTAGATCATTTACACATCAGAATTTAAGTATGAAATTATAGGAAAAGACAATAAGACAATAATTATGATACCAAAGTACAGCCTTTGTGTTAACTTAGGGTACAATATAGCACTATGGTTTTGCTTGGAAAATTGCTTTGCCCTCAGAAATTGTGACAAAATGACTAAATATTACAATCCTTTTACTTTGAAAAGAAAACAATTAAAGGGACCACATTTTCATTACAAGCAAATCCTAGGTTAGAGAAGCTTGCTGCATAAACATGACCATCTATCATCAGATTCTGCAGCATATAAGCTAACTGCATTGAGACGGAGCACGTAGATGTTGTTACAGTAAATGAAAGCAAGTATACAAGGATTTCTTTTCTCTCTACATTAGTTTTTCTGTTGAACTCTATGGGAATATCAAGTTAAATCTATCTATCTGTCTGTCTGTCTGTAATGCTGAACATTATTCATTCATTGTTAGGTCACATTTCATCCTGCATAGTTTATGTCATTGTGACATTTATCCAAAATAAAAAAGAAATTATCAAGAAAACAGAGTCTGATTCTGACTCCATCCACAATTCATCCTGCTTGTCTCCAAAACATCTTTGCAGACCTCAACAACATCACCACTTTCTGCTCGCCTTCTACCCCTAAGTAGCCGCACAGCCATGATGATGTTGGCACCATTATTTGTCACAACGAGCAGCACCTTATTTTCCTCTATAACCCATGTACCTGTTGTCTGATCAATGGAGTGGGCATGTTGCGCCAGGCCCCTGGGCGGATGGTAAAAACAAATTGATACACCCTTGGGACATGCTGTTAATCCTCTCTTGCTCCAACCATCTACACATATGGTCAGCTTCCTTGTTTCACTTTCAATTTCTGCTTTGCTGTATACCCCCCATTCAAATCTGGCCCTCGATTCCAAATCCAGGCTGTGTTTTCGGTTCTCCCAGTAGTTAGTTTAATAATTACGGATTCTGATTGGCCAGAGGCTTCACACCTGGCTCACAGGTAAAGGAAGGCTGGAAAATCAGCAGTGCTCGGCCCTTGAGCACCGTAAGTTGAATAGCCCTGCTGTATACATTTTAGCAGCAATAAGCGTGTTTACTCTTGCAGCTCCAGGTATTTAAAATTTTGGTTTGGTCCCTCCCTTTGTGGTGTTCCTGCGTATTTACTAACCAACAGCCATCGGGTCACTGTTGGAAGCACTGCATAAGTGTTTTCTGTGAGGATATGGTTGTCTTGGACTCAGGCTGGAAGATGCTGTGGCTAGCTTCTGTGTTGGGAGAATGGAGCTGGGCATTTCCTTTACCTCAGTGTATCCCAGTCTGGTCCTTGGGGACCCACAGATAGTCCATGTTTTTGCTCCCAGAGGAAGCAAAAATGTGTACTGTCAAGGAGGGAGCTGGGAGGAAGCAAAAACGTGGACCATCTGTGGGTCCTCAAGGAATGGATTAGGAAACACCGCTTCACCTCGTCAAGGTAAGCTAGGTTAGCCTTCTTGTGGAAGCTTTTCAAAAGGACTTCTATAGATTTATGGGATCTTTCCATATGTTTTATGACCTTCCACCACGAAACACTTACTCTTATCTAAGACACAGTCATATTCAAAGTAATCCCAAATGGGACCCTGGAGCTTTCGTCCAGCTTTGGCAGTTGCGGCCGCCGTGACAGATGGACAAATTGACAAATTGTCGATACACATGCGTGATGTTATGTGCCTGCTGATGCAGGCGTAAAACTGGCAGGAGCAAAAAATGAAAGAGATCATACCCACCTAGAACAGGGGTGTCAAACTCCAGTCCTTGGGGGCCAGAGCCCTGTGAAGCTTAGTTCTTTCCCTGTTCCCCCACAAATGATTCGGCTCAAGAGCTGTGTGGTAATTAACACAAGGAGTTGTAAGGAGTTGAATCAGGTGTGTTAAATGAGGGGAAACCCAAAAATGTGCAGGGCTCCGGCCCCCCAGGACTGGAGTTTGACACCCCCTGACCTACAATAATGGATGAAATAAACTGACAAAATCAAAAACTGAAGATATTTTCTCTGTAATTTTCATTGTTTTATAAATACACAGTACACTTCCTGTTGTTTTTTTGTGAAGCCTCATTTTATTTCAGTTAACGAAAATGTTTTTTCATGTTTTGTTTTCATTATTCTGTTTGCTTTGTGTAACAGGGATGTATGGTTCTTAGCCACACATTCAGCCATGCATCGGCCCATGAGGCTGGGAACATGCTCGGAGCGGTGAAAGGTATCAAGCACAGAAAGGGGCAGGATGGCCAGCGACACAGGGAACGACAGACATTGCAGGAACTGATCCTGACACCCTTCCTTTGGAGGATTGTATTGGCCAGCTGTTGTTACCGTCTTTTGTCACGTGTGACACAGCAGAAGTCTAGCGGGCATGGAATCCTTGTAAAACCCACCTATCTGTCCAGGCAGGCTGGACCAGCTGATTCATGTATGGAATATGTTAACTTCAACTGGAGCGATGTTAACAAAGTAATATTTAATATTGGTTGTAGGAGGGCAACTGTTCTCTCAATTCGAAAAATAAAAGATGCAATAATGTTTTACCATGCATGATAATTGAAAAAGACGATGAAAACATTATCCTCTCCAGTGATCTTTACATGAAGCGGACAGCTAGCTGGCCACGTGTGTGTGGGCGCGTAGTGATGAAATGCGCCGTGGCCCAGGGGGGAGTGCAGGCTCGACAGCACCACAGACGCCATTGACAGCCAACTTCCTAACTCTCTACCATCCACCACCTTTTTAATGGGAATCACACAGGCTATCCTACGTAGAGACTGAATCCAGCTGCATTGTGGGCCGCCCACAGACAGGCAAGCAAAATTACTCTTCTGACCTGTTCTTCAGATGTATCTTTATATGCAATTACAGGACAACATCTGAGGCCATCTCAGAGGGGCGCTCTCACTTGGTATTGATTATTGGTTGGCAAAACACATTGGCTGGACAGACTATGGATCTCTTTTGCAGTAGCTGAAAGATGTGTGATATTGTAATTGATATTGTAATGTGATATTGAAAGTAGGCAGGTCACCTTCATAAACACAATTAAATTAATTATGGCTCAATGATCCACAATAGTCTTCAGTGTATTTCCACAGCAAAGTAGGTAAATTAGGCAAAATAAGCCTAGTAGCAAGATAGCTGGTGACTCGCCAGTGTGTATTTTGTAAAACCCTGATTTGCCATCCCATAATTGACGGTCCTGTCACTCCTTGTGAGTTTTCTTTGTCTTAAAACGAGCACTGCTTAATCAAGCTTATCTGAATAAAAAAAATCATTGATCTAATTAATGTTGACTATACAATTACATTTAGGCTATATTGTATAGTTGGGTAACTACCCAAACACCTGCCTTAACTCTCCTAAAACCATGTACTTTATATTGCCGTAATTGTAAATACATTAATCAGAAATGCCCAAGTGACCATATCATCAGCATCCTGTAATATGGAATCGTCCCATGTGATGATAGCTTATGACAGCTTTCATATAATTTTATAAAGCTATTTGTGAATATACCCATTTCATAGATTGTCATATTCTCTAGTCATCTCATCCCCAACACATTTTTTGGGGGCGGGGGGCATTTAAAGGCATGTGCAGCCCCCCTGCGTCCAAGGCTATTGAAAAGTGCATCGATGGATGACGCACTACAAACAACCTCCCCATACATTAACTTTTATTTATGTTTTGGCTTTGTAGCCTCCAGGGGCTCACTGCTGTTCAGGTTTAGTCGATTTTCATGGTTGGTTTGACAACTAGAATCAAAGCCAAATGGACAGCTGTGACTAGGTGACAGCTACACACCAGTGTCACTGTAAAAGTCACGCAGAGTTAGCCTGGAAAACAGCCCTTGTTTTGTAATACAGTCATTTACAGGCAAATTCAGCAAGAGTGGCTCAAACTCTGTAGATATATTTGCGCTATGAAAAGAAACTAGAGTACACATGACAAGCCCATTTGAACCCTTCACACACAGCTGGGGACAGATTTAAACTCTGGTATTTAAGTGTAAGGTGACATTGTTCTTTGCTGTACTCTCCATGCGGCCCTGCTCTAACTGTATGTCCTGAAAGATGACTTTTTAAATAACATACGTATCGGAAATGTAGCTGCGTAGGCTGGATATAGCTGGGTAACGCAGGGGTAAACTTGCAGGACGTCCTACCTGCATCTTTGTTAGAGACCAAAGGCCCTGGAACATGTCTAACAGCGAAGTCCTTTACCTGAAAATGAACCGTGTCTCCCTGTACTTGGATGTACCGACTCTATTTCGCCTCGAGATCGGGGATCTCTGTGGGTTGTTACGATTTTACACTGGGTTCGGATTCTCTTTGGCGATGCGTGCTGTAGACAGAAGCTGAGCAACCAAGATCCAAGATGAGATCAGAATTACACACGTGAGCAGAATGGAATGAATCTCCTCCCATTGGTCTTTTTTATTAATTTATCATTTTCCTCTATTTCCAGGTGACTTTTCCTGTCGGCCACTAAATAAATTTTTCAGTTAGCTGTCTATTCCTCCATCCCCTTGCACCATCATGTGTCTCACCTTAAACCGAGGAACATGTTAGGTTTCGGTGCGTTCCTGTCACCCGTCACTCCTGATTTTCAGTGAGGTATTAACTCTGTAGCCATTTTGTGTCTCCATAAGCGTTCAGAGTCAGTGTCAGAGTACCGAGAGTTTCACCACTTCAGTAGTCATTGATCATGTTCAGGTGGATAAAAGGGGTTTTAATCCAAACTTGCGTGCTAGAAGGGCCTTACGATGAATGCTAATTCATATAACTGTTATCATTTTTCAATGCTATAAACTCATTTTCTTAAAATAACATGCCTTTGTTAGAATCAATCATATTCATCCTTAGCATTGTTAATTTAATGTACACCTGTTACAACACCTGTATGAGATGGAAGGAAGGGGAGAAGGAGCTTTATTTGAGCCTGGGAGTAAAGCTGGGGGTTCACTGAAAGAAGCATGGAGGAATGAAAACAGAATATGGTAATTTCAGCATCAGCAAAGGAACAACACAAAGAGAAAAACAGATTTTGGGTCAAGAAAGGGCTGCACTGGTCTGCTGGGTAAAGATATGAGGGTTATCTTACGGTTACAAGATAATCAAGATAATCTTAGCTTTATATTGTTTTGCCATTCATTTATAACTACATGATTTGTTTTAAATTATGTCATAAAAATGAAGAACTAGCCATTCAAGGCTAAAATGGGGCAGGATTCTACAGGGGTGGGTGTCTAAATTTAAAAATCTAACACTTTACGTAAAGCAGTCATTATAATGCAGAGTAAAAACCTTAATAATGCATTATTCTGCATTCACAAAGTATTATAAACATGGTTATAACTATTTGCAAAAAGGCATAACACATTATAGCCATGTAATTATGCATTATGAATGCTCTATGAAGCTCTCATCTATAATGCACTATAAATACCTTGATAATACATTATAATCATTGGTATAAGAATTAAGGATCCTTTGTACTGCATTATGAAGGTATCTATAGTCCATTATAGCTGAGAGTTTCATAGAGCATTCATGATGCATAATAAACATGGCTATGATGTGATGCATTTTTCTAAATATTTTTATAGCCGTGTTTATAATGCTTTATGAATGCATCATATCATAATCAGTGTTGCCTGACAGTTTTTACCCTCCTGTCTCATATACTTGCATATAATTATTTATATTCTGTTCTCCTGCTCATGGGGGTGGGGGTTGTGGGTGGATCCAGCTAAGCCAACAAACAGTGAGAGTGTGATAAGGAAGCCATTAGTTGCGTGGAAATACCAAACGTGTTACTCAGCTCTGACTGACATCAAACCAGCGCAGCCCAAGAGCTACGACCAGCCTGCCGCTCTCAGGCATGCCGTGGGCCTGAGGGGGTGGGTCTGTCGGCCTAAGATTGATGTTGCCCGTGCCTGTCTGAACCGAGGTAGAGGAAATGGAGAGTAGCGTCTCGGGGGGGGATCATAACGTGCCCGTCACTTCGACCAGTCCAGACATGTCCATACCCCCCCCCCCCTTCTCTCTCACTCCAATTTCACCCCACCTTCAGCCCCATATTCCCCCTTCCTTCTCATAAGCCTCCTGTCCCATCTAAAACAGTATATGGCCGAAATGTCACCCCCAAATAATGCCGGCCAGAATCAGTTTTTTTTCTGTTTTGTTTTTTTGCAGAGGAAATACATTCCTAGGTGAGGATTCTGCCATTGGACACAAGCTTCACAAGAGGCTCCTCCACACACAGGCCTCCCACAGGCTGCAACCACGCGCAGTCTACAAAGGCCTGATACCCAGCACATTCTCACAGGCTTATTACTACCACACAACGTCACTCAGGAAAAGGTGGCAGGGGTCTTGAAACAACTAAAAAAAAAATTCAAGAATAACTCCGGTCAAAAACACATTTGCTGTTGGCTTCATATTTAATAATGATTTCCCCTGAATTACCTGGCTGTCAATGAAAAGCAACAAAATCCTTGAATATGAAAATTTGCAGGTGGACCCCGGTTCGCTGCTGCACCAAAATCACTGATGTGATGTCAGGCCTCCACAGTTACAGCCGCTGTACCCATTTGGGGACTCATGCTGTGTGTAGAAGAAGCAGGAGGCCATCTGGAGGAGTCACGTCGAGCCGGGAGCACAGCCTCGCATCTCCATCCTACCCGTGGCGCCCGCATGCCACCCCGCCATGCGACTACTTATACAATAAACATTTTTGACTGTGGTCTCCTATACTTAGGTGGCACAGCTACCTTCCTTTTGTAATGTGAACCTTAAGGGATGGCTAGCTTTGTGTTTTGTTTACAAAAAGCTACATAGGAATAGCCTGTTCTGCTAGCTCAGAGTCACCGATGTCCGACAGACCCAGCAGGAAAATAATCTGCCAAGCCTGAGGTGGTCTGCTGTTCATTTCACATGCTGCAATCAAACATTTCTCGACTTTCCAGAGAGTGTCACCTTATTCCTGATAGGCTTATAAAAAGGCAGATCCAGAATGAAGTAGAAGGTGCTTCTTTTGCCAGGGTTGGTGATATTTATGTACCATCCAGGAACCGGAACGCTTTCATCTGGCTGTATCTTACATGATGAAAAGATGGGTGGAGGGATGCTGATGTACAAGGATACGTCTGATCTGGGGTGGTACCCGACAGCTTTGATGCGTTACCTCGCCATCTGTGGCGGGTAAATACAGAGACCTGGGGAACATCAGAGTGGAAGGGGCCCACAGCAAGCTGGCAGAGGGCCACCCAAGAGGCGCAGCAATCAACTGTAGTGTTTAACTATCAAAAGCTCTCTAGAGTGTTCATCCCCAATAAAAGTTACTATTTGACCCCAGCGTCCATAGATCCCAATGTGCATAGACCCCATCACCTGTAGATCCCACCATCCCATGACGACAACACCCATTAACCACACTGTCAACAGACTCCGTCACGTATAGACCCCATCACTCATAGATCTCTTTGTCCATAGACCTCATCAGCTGTAAATCCCACCACCTATAGCTGGAAATTCCTTTTCTGTCATCATGTAAGTTTCTATTAAACTCTACTTTTGTGAACAGCAAAACTATTGAAAGGAGATTCCTTTTACCGCTACATTTCAAGGGAATATTTCCATACTTCTATTTATTTCTGGAGCCAGATTGCCCTTGACTAACCTTCGAAGATTAGATTACATCACACTGTAATTTTGTCCAGGAAAATATGGAATCCCAGGCACCTTTAAACTCCTAGATTACTCTGACAGACAAACTAATGGACTATAGGACAAAAATGAAAATAAGTGCTTTGGGTTTTAAAAATAGCCTGCAATTGTGATTTTTCTATGTACTGTATCATCACAATTGGAGGAGCGCAGCTAACATGATAACTGAGCTTGGCTGCCAGGAGGACACCAGATATTTCTGTGGCAAACCCCCCTGTTTTCGTCAGCAAGGCGCGGAGGAGGACACTCGTGTGGTGACACCCAATGACAAAGCGTTCAGTGGGTGCGACAGCCAGTTAATGCAGCTGAGCACAGCTCTCTGTGTTCCCCAAATGTGATTCCGTGTACCTTTTAAATTGCATTTGCAAACAGGTCACAGGTGAAAAAGGCTATTTTCTCTCCCAAATTCAATTTCCTATCTCTCCAGAAAGTGCAGTGCCAAAATAACATATTCTCCTGCTTTATCACTTTTTTTAAAGTGTCTTTTAGCATGGCTGCCCCGGGAATGCCGGTCTGTCACATGTTTAATTTAAATCAGGAAACCCAGGGTGCAGAACCTTCATGCTGGTTGCGGGGGCACACGTAGCATTTATTTAGCTGACAACAGGCCCCAAGGTGGCTGTGATCAGGCCGGGGCGCTAATGAGCGAGGACAGAGGAAAACTATGTAGGTGTCGCATACACAGGGTCTCACGTGGCAGAGCACAGAGAGCCCTCGCAGCCAGGAAATGTCATTGCAGATATCTGATTACCAAGAAGGCCTCTGAGGGTGCAAGGGTACTTGATAGTTCCTGCAAGAAGACAGCCTTTTCAAAAACACCCGTAGAGCCCACCATGTATAGACTCTACTGTCTGTTGACCCCAATGTCCATAGACCCCATTATTCTTAAATCCCATTGTTCTTAGTGCATCGGCCATAGACTGTAGACCTTGTTACCTGTAGACCACACTGTCCATAGACCCCGTCACCTGGAGGACCTGATGTCATTAGACACCGTCACCCCATCATCTATAAACCCTGTCACTCCAGACACCAATGCCCATAGCCCCCATCACTCATAGACCTCATCAGCAGTAAATCCCACCATCCATGGATCCTGTCACCCATAAATCCTACTATTCAGAGATGGAATTACTCATAGACCACACTGTTCATAAACCCACTCACCCATAGACCACACTGTCCATAGACCCTCTCACCTGTAGATCACATTGTCCATAGACCCTGACACCTGTAGACCACACTGTCCACAGACCCTGTCATTGATAAATCCCACTTTTCACTGATGGCATCCCCCATAGACCACACTGTCCATACACCCCGTTACCCATGGATCACACTGTCCATGGATCCTGTGGCCTGTAGATCACACTGTCCAAAGACTCTGTCGTTAATAAATCCTTCTGTTCAGAGATGTCATCACCCATAGACCGCACTGTCCATAAACCCTGTCACCTATAGACAACACTGTCCATAGACCATCTCATCTGCAGACCACACTATCCATACACTCTGTTATCAATAAATCCCATTGTTCAGAGGCAGCATCACTCATAGACTAAACTGTCCATAAACCCTGTCACCTGTAGACCACACTGTCCATAGACCGAATCACCTGTAGACCCCACCATCCAGACTCCATCATCCATAAAGCCCATCTGTCCACAGATCCTGTCACCAGTACAGCCCGGCATCGATACCCCATGTGACCCGTATACCCCACCATCCATAGTCCCCATGGTCAATAGAACCTGTCACCCATAGACCACAATCTCTATATACGACCTTCACCCATAGACACCACCGCCAATAGATCCTTTCAGCTGTAGACCACACTGTCTTGTTATTGCTTCCCTTCTGTCCATATCCTTCTCAGAGCTACTGCTGATTCTCCTCTATAACTTTTCCCATTGCAACCTAGTTATTAAAGTTAAAGGACCCCTAAAGTTAAACGGACAGAGCGAGATGTTCAGCCTCTGCTATCCTCGCACAGGCCGTGGTCTCTGGCTGTGTGGGCAGGATCTCTGAGCACAGCAGGCACTCGCTGCTAGGTGCTGAGAGGCTAAGCCAGCCCTGCGTGGCGGCAGGGAGCCCTGCCATATCCCAGAGGCAGCTGACATGACTTAGTGTGGCCCATTTCAGCCAGAGATGCCCTTGCAAATTAAATGTTAGTGGTAATTTAAAAAAATAGCCTGGGTTCAGGGCTAAAGCTATCATGAGGGCATCGCTCACTAGAGATGTGGGCTGAAACGTGAACTAAAATTGCCGCAGAGCTGAAATATGAATCGTTCTTTCTCCAGGATGACATGGTACAGAAAAGGCACAGCTCATGTCAGAGAAGCCAGGAGAGTGTGCATGTGAGAGCCATAGTCTATCAAGTCAGAGACCCATGGATGGTTCAGAAGTAGCAGGACGGGGGACGGGGTGGTGAGGCTACAGCTGGATACTGACAGATGTTAAGGTGGCCCTTACCCCTCCAAAGCAGCAAGAGGACCTACAGGGGACCGCAGGTGACAGGTGCACGCTGACATTAGCACAGCACGGGCTGCGGGGAAAGGCGGGGGGGGGGGATGTTTCTGGGGAAGGATGGGGGTGAATGTGAAATATGACAGATCAATAAAGGAAATGTCGCGTGTAAAGTATGTAGGAGAGTTTTAAGTCATGAAGATTCATAACTCGCATGTGTGTCTGACAAGGTGATGATGCTGCGGTGGGTGTGGTCTAACGGTATACAGGCATGAAATAAGGTAAAGGCAGGAGAGGGTAGCAGGAAGCAGGAAAAGCACAGGGAGGTATAGAGGGAGACAGATGGGAAGGTGTAGAGGGGGACGGGGAGACGAATAAGGAGACACACAGAGACTCACAGGAAACGACCGAGGAGGCTCACTGAATCATTTTGTGTATCTCTGGCCTCCCGCTTGGATCTGTAAAGGAAGGAGATGGAAGAACAAAGAAAAAGGACACCTTTTGGGGAGACATTAAATCAGACTGGGGGGGTGAGGGTTGGGGAAATGTCATTGCCTCCACCTGGTGTTCTGCAAGGGGGGGGGGGGGGGGGTGTGGGCCAGGAAATGACCGAGGGGTTGGGAAATGGGCCGGAGGGGTTGGGCACCAGCGGGGTCCAACAGCCGGGAGTAACACCCCCCCCCCCCCCGCCCCGAGG
>JAODLD010000040.1:18280223-18292643 GCA_026781065.1 Mormyrops boulengeri | reverse complement strand
ACCCCCAATCTGCCCCTCCCCCCACTAAAATCTTCTAGAGCTGCCACTAAATCACAGCTTAGCTATGCATGCCCTTTCCAAACAGACAACTTGTCAGGCTCTCCCAAACTCTCAGCTAAATCTAGGTTTGCACCTTGTTTAGAAACGTCTGCCCCAATTACTACACCCACAATGTTACGTGTCAAATTGATATAAAGTTTGGCACTAAAGATGATTCATAGTTTCTTTGTGTACATGAAAAAAATCTATATTTACCTAGCTATATAGCTAGCAATCCACTTGATCTTTAATGAAATGTGTGGTATTAGGCATGAACTGTGGTTTACCCAGTTAAGATCAAAAAATTTGTTTAAGACTAAAATTAATTCCTCAATACACATCAAGGAAGCCACAGCATTAGGGAGCAATTCAATTATTTTAATTCAAGCAAAACTGACAGACAGGCAAGGATTAAGAGGCTGTTAGATTGTATGTCACTTCTGAATGCAGAATCTCCAATAGAATCACCTTTTTGACCACAATGAGGTTAATCTGTAACTGTGAAATCATTCCCAGCCGAGCTGAAAATAATGTCGCCGTTTAAGCCTTTTTAAGCTGCTGGTCATTTCCAGACAAATCCTGACTGTATTACTGTTTTTTATTTAATAAAATCATCCAAATGATGGCATATGCAGAGAAGAAGGCGAGCATAAAAACACTTTCAGTTCCTTTAAGCCATCAGGATTAAAAAAGTCTCAGTTTTCATGTCACACTTCTTTCTCACACATGCACAAAAATAAACATGTGTAACATAGCTTGAGTAAGGAACCTCACACAGCAGATGGTTTTCTATTATGAGTTAAAATATAATGTATAGATTCAGGTAGATACAGTGGTCAGGGCGTCTGATTAATGCTCATCACTGTATCAGGGTTGGATTTATGCACATTTGGATCAGCACAAGAGTCTCTGAAAGCCAGAAAGGCTAGATGCAAATTAAGTGTATAAAAATGGTAACCCCCCCCCCCCCCCACTACAATGTGGAAGCACATACTGTATCTAAAGCTGTTTGAAAGGTTGAAGTGAAAAAACAGCAACTTCATTACCCATCTTACTGAAAACTTGTACCAGACCACTGCATTTTTGACAAATGACTGTGTGAATATCCTTAAACCCACAGACCGAAGTGATATATCCTCCACGCGCTGTTGTGATTATGCCCCCTCTCTGCCAAACGCAGTAATAGCATGCATCGCTTAACTCAGAAACCTGTGGGCAGTTTTTGGAAGCACACAGCAGAGCGTTCAGAGGTCCTGTCAGTCCTCCATTTGTCTGCCAGGCTGGAATCAGGTCAGTCATTGACAGAGGAACCTGATTCCTTGTCATAATTTGCATGTGGAGCTCGATGGGATAGGGAACCTATGGTGTACCTGGCAGTAAATGTATCTGAGATCACCTTCAATGTGTCATCCTCTCGACAGTGCTACCGGGAGCTGGGGGGGGAGCAAAAACGTGGACCATCTGGGGGTCCCCGAGGGCCGGATTGGGAAACACTGGTAAATTGTACAGCTGCTGCAGAAGATTTAGTACAATGCATTTCTGTTATGCTTCATCCTTGGTTATAGGGATAAAACATATATAATATGCACACATACACATAAATAATATAATATACACATTTTAAAGGAATTTAAATATAAACGTGGGAGAACAGGACCAGTCTGATTATTAATTTCAGTGAAAGACCAGTGAAGGATTCTGGCAATAATAAGAAGTATTACATTAAAGGAAACAGGATGGGTCAGCATGGCGGTGCAGCGGTTGGTACTGTCACCTCACACCTCTGGGACCTGTTTTCATGTCCCCATGTGTGTGGAGTTTGCATATTCTCCCAGTGTCATTGTGGGGTTTCCTCTTGGTATTCCAGTATCCCCCCACAGTCGAAACACACGGTGAGGTTATTTGGAGTAACTAAATTGCCCATAGGCGCGAATAGAGTGTGTGTCCTGCAATTAGAGTGGAGTGTGTGTCCTGCAACCCCATCCTGGGTTGTTCCCTGCCTTGTGCCCATAGCCTCTAGGATAGCCCCCCCACCCCCCATGACCCTGACTAGGACAAGGAGTTACAGAAAATGGATGGACAGAGACAGGACAGGGCAGCTGACTCATCATGAACCATATAATTGCCGCCTTTCCTCTGTTCTCAGTGATCTGGTGAACCTTCATCATGGACTTTTTTTCGTTGAATTTCATTATATGTGATCGGCATCATATCGTGTTTGATACTAAACTGGACTCCACTAGAGTGCAGATATTAAGGTGTAGTGGAATTTCCTGCTTGTACCTCTCCCAGTCAATGTTACGCATTTCAACAAAGGCTTATGTAAGACCCAAGATCATAACGTTCAAGAGCTTCTGTGGAGGATAACTAGTCAAAGGAAATGTTTGAAGCTGGGTACTAAGTGTGTATTTGCACTGAACAAAAACACCACTTATCATTAGAGAACCAGAACCAGAAACTTTATTGTCATTATACAAAGGCATAACGAAAATTGTGTGCAGTCCCTTGCAGTGCAAAAATAATAGAATATTACAAGCAATAAAATGTGGTAAATTTTGGATTGCATTTATATAGCGCATTTTTGCTACTCTTTCAAGCACTCAAAGCGCTTTACAGTTTTTGCCTCACATTCACCCATTCATACAGACATTCACACACCGGGAGCGGAGTCTGCCACACAAGGTGCCAACCTGCTCACCGGGAGCAATTTGGGGTTCAGTTTCTTGCTCAAGGACACTTCAATTGGGTCAGGAGGAGCCGGGGCTCGAACGGTAGCATTACCTCCTGCACCACCATCGCCCCAAAATAAAATAAAATAATTTTCTTATGTACAAAAAAAGTAATATATAACAGAGCAGGTAATTGCACATTGTAAGTTTTAGAAATATTGCACAGATTTAACTCAGTAGAGACTGACATCATTGTGTCTAACTGTGGTGTTCAAATGTTAAGCATTTGAATGTGATCAGCATGCAAAATACTGGTTTATTTCTTTGAGATACTGCAGAACTTGGGCTGGAGATTTTTGATGGACCTGACAACAGGGCCACCTCAGCCGTTCCACATATTCATTACATTTCACATCTAGCTGAATTAATTAATTAACTTAATTAGCTAAATAACTCGATGAGGTATGGATTAGCCATATGAGGTGTGCTAGTGACTGAGTCAAAAAATATATGGTTGTATCGGATAGTTGCTGCAATTTCTGGAATGACTTTAGGAGAGACTTTGAAATTGTCAGTCTAACACACTTTCACAGACATAATATCATCGTTTTAGACCGAAATGAAGGTCATTTAAATATCATTTTCTACGGCTGCCTAAGACTTTTTCACAACACTGTATATTATTTTACATCACTGATTTTTCAGTCTGTGAAACGCACCTTGTCTGACCACATTGAGGCTGACTGTGATACTGTATGATGTCATTTCATCCAAAACCCCAGTGCGAACAGGATTCAGAGAAAAATTTAAGAAAAAACACACAGAAGTGAAAAAATGAGGAAAGAAGTAAAGCCTGAAAACAGGAAAACTCTATGGCATTGGTGGCAGCCTCTGCCAGGACTGCTAATTCTATGTTTAAAAGTGCAATTGTGTGTTATGTATACTCTGTCTCGACAATATCTACGTATGAGATACCCTGACAAGGTAATTAGTCGAGCTTGCCCTGGTTTTTATTTATCAGGTTACCTATGGGCACCCTGGCTGGTAATCAATAGATATAGAAATATCACCCCCTGTCCATCTGCTGCTGGGCCAGTAGTATGTTCTGGGTAAATATAGATGTGCTTCCAGTGGTACTCTGCTGAAGAGATTAAGTTTCCCTTTAGTTTTTCTTGGGGGGCAGATTTAACGGCCTTGAATCTCCTCCTGCTAATAGCTTTTCACATTCTCTGTATGGCGGGTATGTCCCGAATAAACATGAGGGTGGTGGGTGGTGGGTGTTGCGTAATACAAATGAAATGTTTTCTCGATTTTATTAGTGCTTTGATTTCGTTTTTACGTGACTGTGGCATCTGGGCAAAGGTGATTTGATTGTGTTTCATTCCTCTATTTATCTCATGCTTCAGGTGATCCAGTTTTTTTTCCAGATGAATATTTGCAATGATTTAACACCTAATCAAATCATAACGTTGGTTGACACTCTCTACTCTTTCCCTCCAAAGTCCTTTTGGTTTTGTCAGTCTGAGACCGCCAATTGTAATGTTCTTTAAACACTTTCTTTAGCTGCATTGTTCATGGAAATATTATAGGCAGAGAAAAGTGATTAATCATAATTAATCACTATGTATCCCCTGGTATAAAGCACATGATGTGTTATACGTTGGTGTATGAATGTTGGATGTGTTATGATATATATCACATTCTCATTCTGCTTTTTCATTGATGTTTCATTCAGCTACTGAGGTGGAGATGAACATCTGTGTGGTCTGGTCCAGTTTGTCATGCTGCTCAACATCTGTCACTCTCTCGGCAGAGCTACAGACCAATGGTGTCCCCACCTCTTTCGCTAGAAGATCGCGGTTAATTACCTGTCACAGGAATGAGCATCATTTTGAAAAGGAGGACTGAGATCTCATTAAGTTTTTGAATGGAAAAAGACATAAATAAATAAAATAGGATGGATCCACGTGAGTATGTGTCTCTTAGCTTATGGCCCACGCTAGTGACAAATTAGCTGGCCTGAAATAAAAATGGCATTGATAAGACAACCATAATCCCAATCGATTGCCTTCTTGCTGACTTGACGTCTACAGCACCCCCTCAGTCGACCCAAAGATTAATAATTTGCTCAGTGTCCCATGTTCGGCTGATCTTAGAGGGTGGGTGTCATGTCAGCGTTGAGATTTTGACATTTTGCCAGATGTGCTTCCAGGAATCTTATTCCAGGAAGCCTTCCCCACGTCCCTTAAGAAATACACTTTTAATGGGGTATTGACTAGGTATGAAATAAGGGAAGGCCTGGAAACCCAGTAATACAAAATGGTTTCTTAGTATCTTAGCCTTTCTATATGAACACCTGATCAATAGCATTTTAATTGCTTTCCCTGGGCAGAAATCCATAAAACCACAGAAAAGATACCCTTCGCCGGGAGCAAAAACTCCAAAAAGCGCTACGCTCCTGCACGGCTGCGAACCGCTCTGATAATGGCATCATATGATGGTGCACAGGACAGAAATTAGCACCTCGAGGGCTGAGGTACCTGTGATGACTCGATAGCTTTTTATTCCAGTTTTAGGTCAATTTTATTTTTAAACAAAGAAAGTTAACAGAGAAAATTTGATATCCTAGTGGCACGTGCCAGTGCATCAGTCAACAAAGCATGAGACTGTCACATGATCACGAATGTGAAGTAGCTACAAAGCTATATTACCCAGCAATACAGGGACCCTCCATTTCAGTAGAGATGCTTATGGGATGCCTCATGAACAGAAAAGTACCCAGAGGGGCTATATACAAAAAAACAAACAAGCAACATATCTATAGAAATGATTATAGGGCAACAAATAAATGGCTTCGGGAAAAAGCTTCCAGATGACAGCATTCCTTGGTCGCACAGCTGGAGGCCGGCGAGGCTGATGTGTCGAAGACTGAACCCAGAATCCCGCGGGGGTGGCAGCTGAGACCCATCCCCCACGTCTGCCACAGAGACCCCCAATGCAGGGCTCCTGGTCCTGAGCACAAGTGGTTCTCAGCAGGAAGGCGATGAGAAGAGGTAAGTCCTGGGGTAAAGATTTACAGGACTGCCAAGAACATTTTATGTACCACCCACTGAATGTGCTGTGTGCGTGTGTGTGTGTGTGTGTGCGTGTGTGTGTGCGTGTGTGTGTGTTAGCGTCAGGATGGTCCATTAATACAGATGATGAGTCAGAATTACTCATTGTGAATATACAACTTAAAGGGAAATCCATTGTGCTGAAATGTAAGAAAGCATCTGTGAATACAAATACTAGAGAGCAAGAATGAGCAGAAAGCTAGAATTTAAAAGTTATTCTTGACTCAGGACTTCTATTAAAGTAAAATCAAGTTGAAATACATATTCAATGATATAATGTAGGCCTAGTATGTAAATTGTCTACATTGTATGCATACAAATTCACCTAAGTATGGGACATTGAAATGGCACTTTTATTTGAATTTAAGCGCCCGCTGAATAAAAATACAAATACAAAAATCGTAATACGTGTTTGGAGGCTGCGAGATAGGAGAACAAGCCTGTCAGTAGGCCGTCTACGACTTCAGAGCAGATGGATGGCATGTGACAACCCTGCTACAGGGAATATAAATCATAGATTTAATGATACCAGAAGTGTAATGCACTGCTCATAATCTTGAAGTATAACATGATGGTAACACATGATGTATTTAGATTCTATTCAGAAGCAATTGTTGTGTTTTCATGGAAGAGCACCTAATCCTTATAAACCTGACTTGACTACAAGACAAAAAGCCAGCTGGTTAAACCTAGAGAATGACCTGTGCAGTGGAGTTGCCTGTTACCTCTTAAAGGGGCAGTTCATTCCAAAACTAAAAAAAAATGTTTTAGAGGGGCTTTAGTGCTATCTATCCATCTTGGTTGTTCTGTTGGGAGATGCCTATTATTGGAGATATCAGCCGTAGAAATGTCAGGCTTCTCTGGAATATAACGGGACTGAATGGCATTCTTTCTGTGATGATTATAGTGACAAAAAAATTACACTAGAAAAATTCAAAAGCAATGTGTCTTACTCACGGTAATCCACAGACTTTGTAGTGAGCAGATTAATGTAGGAACTATTTTCTTCTATCCAACTCCACACACCAATCGTATCACTGCGCTGAAGATGTGAGCATGATAACCCTGTTGATATCTTTTGTGCAGTGATACAACTGGTATGTAGAGTTTGTTTTAAGGTGAACTGCCCCTTTAAGGCTGATTCACAATTATGCCTTGAGCCTACGCCGTGCCCTATGCAAACGACCTGCGCTTTTGCAAGCATTTATTTACTTGTGTGCTAGTGTGTCTGTGTCACTCAGCAATTACATCACCAAAACGCTACACAGCTTTGGATTCTGCGATATACTCAATTGTTGAATCACGCAATTGAAACAGAAAACAATAAAAAAAGAAAACTTTTAACAAAGTATTAATTTATCGAGTCCTCCTCCAAATATCCAGTAGACAAATTTGGAAAAATGTCGAGCTGCTACAAAGTCACTTTTCACGTATTTTCTCTTGTAAAGTTAGTGTCTATAATACTCTACAGTTTTTTGTCTTGGAAAGTACAAATAAACTTAACAGAGGTAAGTGAAATTGGCGCTGTCATCCTGAGTGTTTTGTAGACCTGTTGCTACATTGCCTAGGGTGGGTTATTTAACGCTAGATATAAATAGCGCATCAGTTTCAATCAGCAATGTAAGTAGACCTGGGATGTACGCTTTCTTTGCTACCCGAAAAAAATCAAATGCTACCAAGCGGACCGATCACAGTTCTAGTAGTCTGCGTCTGACATATAGTTACATTTCTGGGGAGGTGCATGTCAGGCTGTAGCATACAGTCTATAAGTATGCCGTACTTACAGTGACAATTTGACACAGCGTAAATCAGTCTGTAGGTAGTCAGTAGAGCTATGGGGGCACGGGCCCCAGCTGAAAGCTGATTGGCCCCTGGAGTGCTCCATCCCCTGTCACTCAGCGATTCAAAACATATCATTGGCTAATGACAAAGTTACACCCCTACGTATGAATTTTGCCACCTGTTATGTTCCCCACCTTAAAAAATTTTAGCATGGCCCCTGCTCTTGTTACTGCTTCCGACACATATTTATTCAACGAAGTGTATAAGGTAGCGTCCTTAAAACACCACTTCGAAATACTTGTAAGAATTGTGTAATAAAGTAGTTATTTAATTATAGATAAAATATTTAATGTGGCAGTCCATGATCTGGAGGCTGTGTTTCTGTGCTCCCTCTGTTTGGAGTGAAGGGCTGACATGTGCACGTGTATTTCAGTGTGAACCCACAGCGATATTGTCAGGACCCTCATGATCGGCTTTAGAAATGCGTGCTCAGGAGCAGCGAGTGCGGGAGCGCTTCTGCAGACAGACAGTGAAATATTACACTTGACTGGAGGTCCTCGGGAGAGAGTGCACCCGGCAGTCTCCCACCGGCGAGGGCTTCCGTATCCGCCCAAATTCGAAAAAAAAGTGATGCTGATTAATAATTTAACACGCAACAAAATGGTGTTTTTGTGCAGGATGACGGGCAAGCTAATGCGATGTGGCAGCATTTGTGTCAGGGCGCTTGATAAATGGCCGGTAAATGACCAGATTATCCTGTTGAGCGTTTAAGAGAGACCCTGCTTGAGGAGAGCGATTCCTCTGAAAATTCAGAGAGATTAATCTGGCGAGTGTTTGTGTTTGGGAGAATCACCCTGCTCACATCTGAGAGTATTGCTCTGTCCGATGCTTGACCTTGAGGTGACTTGCAGCCTTCAGCGTCCAAGGTGCTGAAATACTCACTATCGGTCGTTTAATAAACGCTGTGTTTCTGTGTTGTATTGCAACGGATTTTTCAGATTTTTCCTTTTTCTCTGGTGAACGGCGTGGCTGGGGGTGGGTCACGAGGCTGAGGTTATAGCCGCGGGGTTGGTGCTGAAGTGTTCCACTCGGCTCCCCGCTCATGCCTTTCGAGTCTGGAGGGGCACCGCGTCCATTAATATCTGCCAGACATGTCCTTTTGCTAAAGATGCCCTGGGGAAGGTTTCTGTGCGAGGCCGCAACGCACGCACATCACCGCTCCTGCTCGAGGGCCCTCTGTCTCACAGAGGCTCACACGCTCCCCCGCTATAACCAACGCCCAGAATTCATTTTGGAAATTACTCTCGGAATCAATCACCTTAGGTGGACCCGGCTGCCATTTTCGAGGCAGATGTTGACAGCAGCCGATGAGAATCAAAAAGGTGAGAGATACAGCCAGAAAGCTTGTGTGTGTGTGGGGGGGTACTTTCCATGTGTGACTGGCAAATCAACATGACATCATTGTTGGGACAGGACTCGTATGGAATCCCTTGTAGTATCCATAATCTGCTCTCCTTAAGCTAGAGTGAACTTAAACGCATAAAAACAATCCTAGTTTACAGTCACAAATACTTATTATTATCTTATAAGTGCTTAAATGCTTTTGTTTTTAAAAGACTTTGATAAAAGCTTTTTTAATTCTGCACTGAATTCCTTGATGGTATAAATAATGATGTATAACTTTAATATGCCTCAGAAGGCTTATATATTTTTTTGCCCTCGAAGGTCCACCTCGATAATTAATTAATATGTGGCTAAAGAACACAACATTGTGATGTTTCTGGCATAGGTTCATCTGAGGAGAAACAGTTTGTGTTAATACTTACGACCGACTTAAAACCCAATTCATAAGTGTGGATCTATTAAGAAGTAGTATAGGTCTGATGGACAGGGAGGTAGATTTATGAGCCACTAGGCTGGACCTCGCTGTCGCTAGAGAGAGCAATGCAGACTGTGGGACGCCCCCGTCAGGGCCATCAGGAATGGACCTCATTTCCATTTTGATAGCACTAGCAGGATAAAGAGAAAGCCATCTCTCTGCCCCACTGCCATCAGCTCATTCTTTGCTTATTTATTTTTGGAGTCAAAAGGAACCTTTCCTTTGCAGAGCAAAGAGAGGTTAATTTGTTTTCCACTGAAGGAGCAGTCATATTGCAGGGTATACAGTGGATAGCTTGACAACAGGGTCTGGGTGTATAATGCTGGTCCCAGAAGATGCTGCTCTGAGCTGAATGGAAATGGAGGGCTGAGCCGTTAAAAGTCACAGGGAGCCATGCTTCTTTCTGATCATTACGCCAAAATAAGCGCAGGCCGCACGCCGCGGGAACACGGCGCTCGACGCAACAAAATCAAACCGAAATAACTCAGCTACATGATACGCCTGTTAAATGATAGGAGTCATTTTTTTGTCCTTCTAGTGAGTCACTTTCAGTGTAATGTATGAGTAGTGGGAGCACACGGGTTTGGTGAATCGCAAAGGGGGATGACAAGCGCCAAAAAGAAATCCAGAAAGTTCAAAATCAGTCCTGAGTAAGACAAATAGCAAGGACAGATAACACGCAGAAATCCGGCAAACATGCAGAAATGTGAAGCACAGCAAGTCAGGAGTTCAATACTGGTTCAATATTCACACAGAGCCTCCTTCACTGAAGGTCCATATATCTCCCTTAGATTAATGAATGGTGTTATTAGTATTCTAGGGGGCGGGGCATGGTCTAGATGGGCGTGGCTTCTGGGACTGCTGACTGGAGGGAGCTATCACTGTCTTTGCCAGTGATGTAGCCATTCTCCACTGCTTTTGCGGTCTTACTTGCAGAAGCATAAATCTCTAATTATGCCATGAGCCTCCAAAGACTAGGATGAAATGCCCTGCTAGTTTTGGGGTGGGATGTGAACCTTAAAAGCACTCCAGCCCTGGGTGTTGGTTCTTTTATAGCAGTGTGATGCCCACATGACACGCAGCCCAGATATTTGTCGCTGAGCTCCTGCGGGCCATGGCTCTTCTGTGACTGCCAAACTCAGCAGTTCGCACACGGGGGTTGATGGTGTCACATGACTGCTACCATTTCTGTTTATGCTCAGTCCAGGCTTTCCATTTGCAAATTGATGCATTTTGAAGCGATGGTGTGGCAATTTACCTAATTGTAAGCTTTAATAAACACATTTCCCTGGCTCCCTGAAAAGGTTTGTTTTTTTTTCTAATATACATTATGTGTTCAGTATGGTTTCCTCTAGGCCCCATCAACAGGACATGCCAGTACTTGTGTGGTCAGTAAACACTAACAACACTAATTTCATGCATGCTATGCACAGATTCTTGCTGAACACAGCACCCATCACATCTGTATAAGCACAACTCCTAACATATCCCGGATAACTTAACACCATAAAATCCCTATGAGCCCAACACAAGACCATCCCAGAGAGCTCAACATTATTAGATCCCTATGAGCTCTACAGCAAGGGATCCTGACGCGCTCAGCACCATCACATCCCGAGGGGCTCAACACATTACATATGTTTAAGCAGAACTTCTATCATATCCCGGATAACTCAACACCATAAAATCACTATAAGCTGAACACAAGACCATCCCAGAGAGCTCAACACCACCATATGCCAGGGAGCTGAACAACTTTAATATGTCTCAGCGGGCTTCTTCTGCTTTGGAACACTTTGGGTGGGAGCAGGTAGGAGAGGCAGGGACATTGGAACAGAGAACATCTGTGCCCCCCCACCTAACAAGGTCCTCTCAGGGACGCAGTGTTGGCTACGCTGTCCAACATTTGCAGCAGGAGCCGGTCCTCCTGCGTATTATCCCGGCTTTTGTCCTTCTGGTTTTTACACCCTGGTGCTTGAAAGCAGACACTTCTGTTACTGTTAGTCTGATGCAATGGTAGCATAAAGTGCACATTTTATTGGCATCAGCTAATTTACAAACATACAGAATAACCATTAAAAGCGTAGCCGTCCTCCATTGCCACACCCCATGCTAGATGGTCGCAGTCTGTAGTCACCCTCACCTGCAGTCTCTGCCTGATTGATGCTCACAGCTCAGTCTTGATATTTGGTTCAATTGGTCAAGCTTTATGGATTTCCCCGTACTCTGGTGCTATTTGGTTCCCTGTTTGTTTAGTTCAGTTCACTGGTGCTGCTTAACACCTTGGTAACCATTTTTCCATCGCCGACAATGTTTCATGCTTTGAACACCTCTTTGATGATGCTCTCCACAAATGAATCCTGCTTAAGTCCTTACCTCACGGTCAGTGGCCCCAATCCTGTCTGAGCACTCGGAGGCTCGCCAGCGGAAAAGGGAAGGGCTGACAGGCAAAAGGCCTAGCCACATGGGTATGCACAGTTTGAGGCGTGACCTTTTTCCTGTGACAGTGTGCCTAGTTTCTATAGTTATATATGCCTTAAATCTGTCTCAGTGTGAACCTTGTCTCTCGTGACAAGGTTGAATGCCAGTTAGCAGTATGTGTCAGCTATAAAAGAGGTCTTACGATCAGCAGTTTGACGCTGAGCAACATGACGCAGAGTTCAAAAGTGGCTGAATGCTGAGCCTGAAAGGTAGGTTCACCCGACACGAAAACAGCTAAATTATTTGATGTGTCAAAAGGAATAAGAGAGCATGAACAAACTGCATTGACCGAGGGGAAGGGTGGTCACAAGTCAAAGCTCACCAAAAGGGATGGACAGACCCTTAACTGGGAAATTGCTAAACACCACAAAATGATGGCCCAGGGACCCGATGGCATCTTACCTATAGTTTTAAAAGAGATGAGGGAAATTATTAGCCAACCTTTAACCTTACTATT
>JAODLD010000040.1:18249075-18275278 GCA_026781065.1 Mormyrops boulengeri | reverse complement strand
CCGCCCACAAAACCTGCCTACAGCCCCCTACCTGTCTCTGTCATCTCATTCCCCCTCTACATTTACCTAATTACTGCCTACATGCAGCCCTTATCCACCAAATGCAAATAACCCAAAGTTCATATTCACTGCCGATGTGTAATGACTCTAAGGACTGTTCACTTCTTCATTAGATTTTATAACTAGCGGCTGTAAAGGGTAATTTAACTGCATGTGATTGAAAGAGTGGAGGAGGGTATGGAAAATGCGGTATTTAAAGGGGGATTTAATGAAAACTCGGCAGATTCATACATGTTGATATTTACAGAAGCAGTCTGATGTTTTATGTCTCAGCAATAGTCTAATACAATTTCCTGCTATCTCCTCCCTGAATTTCATCCTGACTGCTCCTTACTATTTCACAGGATGTATGGGAAAATGCTCTTCATTTAAGAGAAAACCAAAAATGCATTTTCAGTGACATCAAAAATAACAGCAGCACTAATGATTTTCAGAATGCATAATTTTACTCGCCTGCACTGACTCTTGGCTGACATTTTTAGAAAAACTGAAGGTCATTTGTTTGTTCATTATTTCCATAAAGCTGGTTTGGTATTGTGTCTCCATCCTGCTTTTTCATGGGCACCTGAAAATGGTGACCGTGTTTTATTCCCTCACCGTATTTGATTTCTTGTTGAGGTCAAACAAAACTTAGGATACAGGACAAAGATTTCACTTGGGAAGCTGCCATCAATCACGCCACTGGCTGAGACTTTGTAACATATCAGTCCTTATTCACCTACAAATTACTCTGCCCCCAAAGAGTGCTTTCAACTCTTTTTTTTCTAGGTTAAAAATGCACAAAATTAGCCCACCACACAGTCGGATGTTAAACTCAAGGACGTTTCAAGAGGAGCACTCAAAGTGGTCTAGTCTGGCGATGGCTTACATCCAGCTAAGCTTGAGATAACCTGTCAAGTGATGACACAACATTTGTGAGTATCACTCGATACACGATAAGGGAGGAAACAATTTTTATACACATACTATTTTATATAATGCCGTAAGGGGCTTATAGTTGGAGAGCACAATTGTTCGGGGCTCCATGTTCCGTAATGTGGTCTTCCGTTCCTTTTAGCGTAATAGGATAACGTGAAAAAATTTCAGCAGGCACATAATGTCACACTATGGCCTTGTGAGTATGTATTTATAACGGTAGGAAGACACTGTAGTCATTTTCTATTATACTACATCCAGAAGTAGAGCAATGTTACACCAACTATATCTCTGTTATTACAGAGCAAAACTTATTTGTGTTGACTACGACACCATCGCAGAAAATAGTAGGGAGCTCTCTGACAGCTCAAATTGCCATGGGGCCTCTGACCATGTTAATGCGCCTCTACCCATGGATCTTTGTGATGTCACTTCAGAACTCTAACACAGGCTCAACACTGCAGTCAGCACCGTATTCTTCTATGAGCAGCTTCAAACAGGAGACCTATCTGTCCTTTCAACAAGCATCAATGTAACAAATAACAGTTATGGTTACGGTTAGGGGAGGATCATGAAATACAGACACATTTCCACTTCCTACCTGGGCTTTCTATGTTAGAAAGTAAAAATAAAAAGGTCCAGAGTTAGGATAGGAAAGGATAAGCACTGTGGCATTAATAATGAACACCCACAGCTATAAATCACACTTTACTTTGGGTTATCGGTTTGTGCCGGAAACCTGTATTTCCTGCTGGTTTTTATCATACCCTGATCTTATCGTCCTAATTCTTGCAGGATGGGTTTGATGAAGCTGAACAAACGTTCCACAGCCATTTCCCTTGTTCACACTTCATCATCTCCGTTCCAAAATCCTGGACAGGTTCTGCAGCTTCCGATCGATCGGGGCCAACGGGGTGTAGGGCGCAGACCCGTGTCTTTCTGGAGGGTCTTGTTGCCTTATGGGAACCGTTAACTACTTAATTAGGAGCCATTTGATTGTGTTTCCCATCCAACTACATAAATCATGGTTTCATAAAATCCCGATGACAGACACCCAGCAGGCTTTGCTGGAATAATCTTTTTTTCAAGAGTACACAGCAGTGTAAATGAATTTAACTAAGAAAAGCTTGAATTTGTTTACGGACTTAAACCTAGACTCTAGGGTAGGCAGTTCCGGTCCACTGGCCCCGCAGGCCTCAGAGTTACTTTTCAATTAGCGAGCTCTTTTCCAGGTAAGAGGGTTTACTATCTTAATAAAACCAATTAAGATGGGAATGAAAACTCTCCATCCTGCAGCCCTTGAGGAATTTAACAGGCCACCTCTGAAAAACACCCAAGTATTTCTCTTACTGGTAGGACAATTTCACCTTGCCTTCGAAATATGTACAAATGGGGAGTCTGTAGAGATATGACAAAGATTTGGGAGTCACTGATGACCTCTCAGGCACTACATGACCTTTGAGGACTGTATTCCATACTGCTAGAATATTACGTCATAGTTTACAGTAGTCTGCATCACATCACCTCACTAAACACGGTCTGATGGGTGAGAAAATAGTCACGTCTGTTTGAGGACTTTGTAGACCTTTGATTTGGTGCCTGCATCCATACGCTGATTTCTTAAGGAAGAGACCTTGTTGGGAAGCAGGTGTCAGAGTAATTAAGGTTTTGGATTTTTGTCAAAGGGGTTTTAGGTGCAAGTCTCAAGTAGGGAACTGCTGGTGAGCAAGGTGTTTACATTAAAAAGCTCTGCCAAGCCTCCGGGTGTATAAATGGATATTAAAGTGTCATTTTAAGCCAGTGAAGTCACACTGGATAAAAATGTCCACTAGGTCAACAACAATGTAATCGTCCCATTAACCCCCAAGGCTGGGTGGCTTTGGATATTAACCAAAAAAGACAGGTCAGGTAACAAAGACAGCCAAATCTAAAGCTGAGGAAACAGCCCAGTGCAGTGATTTCAGGTGTACCTGTTCAGGTTTGCTACATGGGACAAGTGACAGAGCACTGTTATTGGAATGACATCTTAGCTTTACTTACATTCATCCCAGTGGGATTGTGGTCATTGTTGTCTCATTGATTTGCTAAATGTAGTGCTTGTTTTAGTACTAAGGATGTTAGTATTTAATACTCACTACTATAACCGGCCATGGCATCTGCCTTGGTTTTTCCTTATGAATGGAGGGGAAAATGTGAGTATGGTTGCGGGGTGGAGGGGGGGAGGTGTTGTCTGTTCTCCGTAAGTAATGAATGCTAATTGTACTGTATTGCTTCAGTAGAGCTGGTGCTGCGGGCAATGTGCGTTTAATGTTGCAGGATCATAAACTATATGAACTAGTGTGAGAGATCATAACATTGTGAGGGGTGAATGCTTAACACCGCAGCGTGGAAATTAAAAGGGAAAAAAAAATGAATATGATAAAGGATATCACACTGTTTTGTTGGTGTTTCAGAAGACTTTGGGGTCATTTTAGGTCTTTATTGAAGTCATCAAATTGATTTTGCACAATCAAAGGCAGTTCCTTTAATGCTATGGATTTGCAAGCCATTACTGATGATGATGATGATGATGATGATGATGGTGATTATTATTATTATTATTATTATTAGTAGTAGTAGTAGTAGTAGTAGTAGTATTAGGGTCTGGGACGGTGGTACAGTGACTAGCACTGTTGTAAGGTGAATTAGAGTTCCCAAATTATCCATAGGTGTAAATGGTGTTTGTGTGTGTGTGTGCGCACATGTGTGTGTATGTGGTCCAGCTATACCTTGCCCTGTGGGGGCTAAATGTCCCCAGAACTTGATGAATACCCATCTTTTTACATCATGGGGACCAGTTTCCTGGTCTCCATAAAGGGAATCTAAGTTTCCTAAAAATCCGTGACTGCAAGCAAAAAACTAAAAATGCAAAAACTCTTGGATTTTGTTTGGTTACTTATGGTTAAGGTTAGGGCTGGGTAGGGGTTAAGGTTGTCATATTGAGATTAGAGTTTTTCCCATAGAAATGAGTGGATAGTCCCCACAGAGATATAATTACAAACCTTGTGTGTGTGTGTGTGTGTGCGTGTGTGTGTGCGTGTGCCCTGCAATGGGATGGTGCCCCATCCTTGGTTATTCCCTGCCTTGTGCCAGTAGCTTCTGGGATATGCTCCAGACCCCTGTGACCCTGTGTAAGATAAACACGTAGAAAAGATGGTTGAATGGTATTAGTATTACTATTATTCGGCTGCTGTTGGGATCCCCTAATGGCATGAGCGCAAGTGTGTGCATGTTTTCTAGTATCTTCTCAGACTGCAACCCATTGTCGCTGAAGAGAATGGTGTTTGGCTTTGAGCACTTCCTGTGGCTAATGAGCATGAAGCTCCCCGAAGAGGAGCCAGCGGGATGGAAGCCAGCGTGCAGATTTGGGAGGAGCGCCGGTCAACAGAGGAGGAGAATGACATGATGCGGAATGCCGTCTGCTCCGCATCATCCTGGCCGGAGGGGGGATCTCGATGAACAGGCGGGGCAGCCCAGCACGCTCTTCCTCCTTTGCAACCCATATGGGTGGCCCCGGACCTTCACCCCCCTGTTCTTGTTTGAGTTTCAGCTTCCTGCTCCGTAATCATTTTATTTCTCCGCTTGGAATCCTTACTCACTGTTTCCTTTGCTGTGTCTGAGACGCTAATCATGAGCGGCGTTCTTGCCATGTAATAAAAGGGCTGCTCATTAGCTGTTCTGGGCCTGGTTTGTACCTCTGGCCAGCTCCCTCACTACATCGTACGAGTGTCAGATACCCGGGAGTTGGCAGGTCAGCCCTGTTTCCTCTTCCTGTGTGTTTGCCTTGTGCTCTGAAGTCCATCGTTTTCATTCCACTCTTGCAGAGTTTCCCGATCTGGTCCTCAGGGACACACAGACAGTCTGCGTTTTTGCTCCCTCCGAACTCCCTAGGGAGCAAAAATGTGGACTGTCTGGCTGGGAGCTCAAAAGGAGCAAAAACATGGATCTACTTTGGATCCCTGAGAACCAGATTGGGAAACACTGCTGTACTGTGCTCCATTCCACCCTGAGCGCATCTTACAGTCCCATTTTCATTGTTTCAGTGAAACGCCTTTGTAAGATGTTATGCATTGTGTCTGCTTTCTTATTGCCAACATGTTATCTAAATGTTTAAGCACAAGTTGTTCATGGCCTTTTTTAGGAAAATGGCTAAATGGGAGTTTGAGGCTGAGCCGAACAGGAGGTTTAAAACACTTGTCCATTTTTCTCGCATTTCTGTTTTTATTATGATTTTTCCTAGGAGCATAGCACACATTCATGAATGATGCATTTGTTTGGCGCCGCCGTCTTCCTGCCAGTCACGGCGATGGCTCCGTGCCGGTGTCTGACACGCTTTTTTACTCACAGCACCTCTCTGCATTTATTTCTGTGACTCATATCGTCTCCGCACATGGCGACATTGTCTTCTGTATGGAGAGGCTGATACTGTAAGAGGGATGCAATGGTCTTTTGAGCCAAACAAAAGTGCCAAAGCCAAGTCCTGTACTGCTGAAGGACTTGAAAAAATATCATTGGTCATCCTGTAAAGGTCAGATTGTCGTCAAAGCAATTATACAGTTGAGTAGAACACGCATCAAACATTCATCTACTCTGCATTGAGACTTGCTACTTAGGTTAATAGCTTTCAATAACTTATTTTCTGCTGAAATAAGAACGTTTTTTTATAAATGTTATATTACCTGTGTTCATACAGTAGAAGCACATTTGCATTCATATAAAAACAAATATGCAGCAGAAGTTAAAATGTGGTTGAGCTTCTGTGTCTCAAGACAGCTGTGTTTAAGATCTAGGGGGACGTCTGCGGCAATTTTTGCGCAAGCGCCTCACCTGTTCTCTGCAAAGGCAGCGATGTGCATCTAATTGTGCTGGGAGAGATGTTGGGCAAGGGGGAACGGAGGGAGACTCGCAGCTGCATGAGAAACCCCAGCCAAAGCAAGATTCCAAGCCATCAAAGAGGCGTAAAGGCTGTAGATGTGCCCATTAAACATGAAGAAGTCATAAAAGACAGGGACCAGCTGATTACGAATACATGTGGAATCTCAGAAGGACGGACTGCTTCACGCTTTCCCATGCAAAACTGACGCTTCATCCACTTAGACAAGGAAGCAGTCAGGGAGATTAAGGAGTACAATAAGCTTCCCCTTCAATGCGATGGATATTAAACATTGCCTGGATCAAGACGACTCTGTGTTTTTAATATTGTGTAATTAGATTTTAGAGGGGGGGCTTTAACATTACTTACATTCGCTCCCACGCCTGATCCAATCCATCTGTCGTCTCAGCAATCTGGGCCTGACTTCTTCCTGGCCCTGTGGCCTCTGTTGGTCTCTCTGTGTGGCTCTGTGAGCGAAGGCTCGACACGCGTTTGAACTCACGACGTGCACGGTGGGAACTCAGCTTTAACCACATTGCAATAAATATCCTGTTTTGCTGGCAAAAGGTCAGGCGCTCATGCGCAGAACAGCACAGTGAAATAGGAAGAGATAGAATAAATATTCAAGCATTAGTAAAACTTCAGGGATAATTTGGGAGCGTGGAGGAAATGTGTTCGTGGGAGAAGCAGCTATCATCTATAATGACATTCCAGTCGGCAGCTCAGGGTGGCTTGACCCATCGAGGAAATGAAGGTGAGCATTACTGCTTGTAGTTTTTCATTTGCCTTTTCATTCCAATTCCCTCATGTGTCGATATCCTATAGATATCATTGAAATGCTTACAACTCACAATTCCATATAATCATTCCTGCAAGGGCGGTTTCTCCTGCACCAATTGAGATCCATTTAATTAATTCATTATTTATTTATCCATTTGTTTGTTTTTTTTTGTTTGTTTTGATAGACAGTTAGCCTCAAAGTATCTAAGGTTGCATTATCCCTCCCACCGTCTGCTGTCCATAATCACTCATCTAATGCAGGGTTAGATACTGTGGTCACATGATGACACATCAGTGTAGAGGCACCAAACCAAACATGAAGCATGAGCCTCTGGACTCAACACGAGGGCATGCAGACTCCATAAGCACACAGAGCCAGGAGGGAACCAGGCCCACAGGCCTGGAGAGATTAGCCTACAGTGCTACCCAGTCAAGTGCAAAGTCATAGTCACAGCATCACAGGAAATTTTGACTCTCTTGGTGTCTGCGTACAGTGGGACAAACTGGGACTTGGCACTGTCTGTGACCGGCCTCCTAACTCTTCGGCGATGCCGCTAAAGTCCCGCTGCTCGGAGTGACAGAGCAGCAGCTGTGCTGATTGGCTGGCCAGAAATGATGCTGATTGGCTGGACAGTAGCTGTGCAGATTCTGCTGTTGCTTCAGTTGTGCATTTTATATAGACGTTGTTTCCAGTCTTTGGTGTTACATCAGCCTGTGCTGAACAACTCCTGGTTTTGGCTGGTGGTGTCGCACTGGCTAGTATCTAACATACTAACATACTAATTGAAAAATGCAAACAGTTTAAAGCAAAGACAAAAATAATCAATTTCCTCTTACTCTGAAAATGTTCTGTTTTGTAGTTTTATATTTATAATGTTATCCATTTTCATACATCTGGTTTTCATTTTCAGTACTGGATTCATGATTATATGCTTCCTAGTCTAACCATTAGTATTGCACCTTGATTCCCAGCATGCCTGTGGTTGATAATGTGCATTTTTCTGCTCTGTGCGCCTCTCAGGCAGCAGAAAAAAGGGAGCCTCCAAGGAGTCATACCATAACATTAGACTGTTATCTCTCCTTTTTCCTGCAAGGTACAATGACTTCAGGAAACGGTTCTCTTGCGGGTGTCCAGCCTCCTGCTCTCAGCACTGGGGGTCCAGGGGCGGGGCGTCGAGTCTATATGATGGTCCAGTGCATCAATAAGGACTGGCACCATCGTATTATTAAGCTGAGACTTCAAGCACGTAATGGAAATAGAGAAAGACGGGGGGGCAAAGCAATTTAAGCATTGTATTATAATAATCATAATCATCATAAAATATGTAGTGGTGATATTTATTCCAGGCATTTGTTATATTATTATATTTCAGTTATTTTCCTGGTGTTACTATTACTATTATTATTATTACTATTTCCATCCGTCCATCTTCCATCAGCGCTTATCCAGCACTGCGTCACAATGAGCCTTTATCCCAGGAAGCAAGAGCCTGACGGTGCCCACCTGGATTTCGGATATTTCTGGTGATGTCCTACTGAGACATGATGCTGACCATTATCTTCCTTTCTTCCTCTGTGATGATTCTGAGCTGGGACCCACCCAGCCGCACCCCGTTGCTTCGCTGGGTGGGGGCCGGCCCGCCGCGGCCTTGCCAGGAGAGGCGGCACATTAAGCGTGAATCTGGAGATTGGGCCATTAGGGTGAGCGGTCCCGCTGGCTCCATCTGCAATGACATGCCTCAGTTTCACCGCCTTGACTGCAGCCAGAGCCCCATACACAGAGTCATTAATGTCCTTGCAAGGCCGGCGACTGAGTGCCTTTAACCCTTCGCTGCCCTCGCCCCCCCCCCCCACCTCCATACGGCTTTTTAGAGGCCCAGGGAGCAGATATCAGCCACAAGGACCCTGTTCCCCCTTCATCAAACAGCACAGCGGAGGCTGAAACTGAATCAGCTTATTCCGTAGCAGAATCAGACTTGCCTGCCTATGTCTCCCGCTCAATGAACTTGTTCAAAAGAACGCCTAATACCCTTTATTATATTCAAAATTAATTAGAACTTTTTTAAAATAATAAGATCATGTGGTGTGTCTGTAAAATAATTACATGCTCTTTCCATAGACGCAGGTAAGAAACGTAATGCTGAAATCAGTGGGAGAGTGGACTCCCAGTTACAACTGCCTCTCCGTGTTCATTCCACTGTGCAATGAGCAGCATCACTAATGGCTTCAATCTAACGCGGATGGATGTGTCCTTCCTAATGGATGCAACCACTGCCTCCACCAGCATCCGTTTGTTTTTCTGTGTCATCTATAGTATTTGTTCAGTCGTGAACTCAAGGCCAGCCGTCACTATTAAGAGCTTATTAAAGCCTTCACTGTGGCGGTATTTAACGAGCATGTTGTCTTCAAACATTAGGTGTAGAATTTAAACACTAAATAATGATACAAGATCCCCTCCACTTGTTAAATGACTCTGTTCATCAGAATCATTTCCAAACCTTTGTATTATATACACTTTGAAAAGAAATTTCATTCTCTGTTTCATTATTAAATTATTAGGGCAAATCTCTCCTGTTGTGTAATAAATCTAAGGATAGTAAAATTTCTGTGCTATTAATTTGAGGGAAAAGGCATTAGCATATTAAATTCGTACTCATCCTTAATTTTGTGTTAATTTTCTCGTGCCAGGCGAAGGTGGGTAAAGTACTCTAGATGATGATGACATGCTCAGTTGGAATGTTATAAAACTGCCAGCTACTGGCTGTGATCCACACACCAGGAAGCCAAAACTGAAAATGTGTCTTTTCATTCTTACAAAAACGAAACAGGCCTCATTAGGGACAACACGAAATAGTCCCATTTTAGCGGATGCCCCTTTTCAGTTAGTCTCTTTTTGCATGTGTCTTAGATGGTATGCTGAAATGAATATGAAGTGTTCGGTAAATCATGCAGAAAACAACAACTTGTTTAAATGTGTTAAGGAGAATTGAGGACAAACGGAATAATGGTAAAACTACACATGTGGCTCATTCTGAGAAGTACTTCGGCACCCTCTAGTGGCGAGTCTTTAAACTTTGTCCCGATAAGGAGAACATCGTGCTCGCTCACTGCAACCTGTTAGGTCTGCGATGCTGGGTGGAGATTCAAGAGTTGGTTGAAATGAAAAATGAATGTGACGAACAATACTGTGCACAAGTCAAAGGCACTCAAAGAAAATGATGCTTAAACTGTCTTCACATTGATGTAAAACTATGATATTATGTCTGTCAAAATGTGTCAGCTTAGCCATTTTAAAACCTAATATCAACTCAGTTTTTGCAGAATCCTTCCAATACAGTAAAG
The DNA here is from genome assembly GCA_026781065.1 of Mormyrops boulengeri. NCBI lineage: Eukaryota > Metazoa > Chordata > Actinopteri > Osteoglossiformes > Mormyridae > Mormyrops > Mormyrops boulengeri. The sequence goes on along the minus strand of JAODLD010000040.1, from coordinate 18,265,269 downwards.
TGTTTCTTTACTCAACTACTAGCATATACTCAGATGAATAGTCAACCCCTCATTGAGTTATAAAAAAAGTTAAATAATCAATCAATCAATAAATTAAGTGAGCTTGTGGTGAAATTTAATAAAGACAACAAAATGGAATGGATAAGGTGCTCCTCATTTGGGAACTGAAGCGGTGTTCATCTAACCTTCGTACAAGATATCAGTAACTGTTTGGGGAACAGAAGAAATTCTTGTTCATTTTTACTGTGTTACTGTTAACCTGCATGTGTTCCAGTGTTAAATTGTTCTTTTTTTTCCTGAGAAAATATACACTTCCAGCTCAGATAAATAGGCTTAGACTCTTTGACTGTCTGTTTTTTGCACAGTACTGAGCATCAAACAGAAGGACATGTTATGTTCCTTGGGTTTCAGCAACATTAAGTTTGTGAAGGTCCACCTGAGGAGCAGACACACACACACACACACACACACACACGAGAAGTGAGGCCACCCAGTGACCAGGTGCTAACTCATACACATTACATATTACAACAGGTTACAACAACAGTGGCGGCAGGTTACATCGTACACTCTGAAAATGGAAAACGGACACACAAAATACACAAGCACTCCCACCAAGCCTAGAGACGTCATATACCTAGAGTAACTTTGGTACACAGGGGAAATACTGAACACTGCAGAACATGTGAATGATCTGTCAGAAAAACATAAAAAATCGGACGCATGTCCCAAGAAACGGCTTCATAACCCAGAGAGAAAAGGACAGTTGGGTTCCATGATGTCTTCTCAAAATAACCAGAGCTTCCTTTAGGTTATTCAAAGCCCAGCCACCACCTACAGAAGCTCATACCCTCATATATCTAAATAAAAGCTTTAACAGTGGGGAATCACACCCCCAGCTGAAAAACGGAATGGAATAATGCAGCCATTTCTCTGATAGTCCTTTACAGACATCCTGCATTCGTTCAGATTAAAATGATTAACAATATGTTACATGAAAAGCTGACACACTGAAGGGAATTCCAAGTTCCTCAGTTCAATTAAAAGTATGAGAGGTGCAATAAATCCATTCATCCCACTTATCTTTCAGCCTAGTCAGGGTTGTGGGAGCTGCATTATATAGCATTCATAATTTTATATATTTACAATGAATGGGAAGATTGTGGGAATAATTGTAATATTATCTTGGATGTGGGAGGGAGGCAAGGAGCCAGGACTTCACTTACTGTATATCTATCTTGTACAAATGAATGTGTGGCGCTGAAGATCAGTTTATGTTAGTTTCTGCAATAAAATATATGAATTCAGCAAACAGTCAATTGTGGATCAACTATTGACACACTCATTACATAAAACCAATGATGAACCAATGATCACTGAAGTCGACAAATAGGTTGGAGAATATGAGGCAGTAACATCTTTGGCTGGGTAATAGCACCTGAAATGTACACGAATCAGGCATGGAAGACAGAAGCAACCAGAGGGACCAAGACCATAGAATCCACATAAACTGAGCTAATAAACAACAAAAACATGAGTAAGACTTTACAGTACGATACGGTTCCTTAGTAACTTAACGGTAACTTGGTTACTACTCAACTACAAATCATGAACAGATATTGTAGATACTTGAGACAAAAGATCAGTCATGAATAGTGAAGAACAAACATTAGATCAGTATTTCACTTTTTGTCTTCCTTCAGATTTTCACAAAGGTTTAACAAGATATAGTATATTTAACATATAGTAACAGATATTCTAGCTGCTTGAAATAAATGTATTACAATTCATTAAGAAGGCACACAAGATCAATTTATAAGTACATTGATTGATAGAAATAAAAGATTAGTAGTGGTAAGATCCCATGTCTCTTTTTTACTTGAGCAAATACACGTATATTTGTCCTTTAGATTCATAATTACGAATATCTAGTAGGTAGATAATGATTATGTACACCGTAACATGATGGCTAAAGGGGCCCCATTATGCTTTTCTGGTTTTTCCCTTTCTTTTAGTTTGTTATATAGCCATATGTGCATGTGAATGCTCTGCAAAGTGTTAAGGCCCAAAGTACATGCCAATGAGAGTAACCCTCACTGCAGAACCACTTTTCTCCAATCTGCCTGAAACGCCCTGTTGGAATTCCAGCCCTTACTTCTGTGACATGGTGAGGTCACCTCGTAACACAATCCTTATTGGCCGCTTACCTGCAAGGATCTGTCTGCAGACTGCAATACAAGGGCAAAATGTGTAGGGCAAATTGACCAATCAAAGCACACTGGGTTCATCAGGGGTGGGGCTTAAAGCTGTAACAGCGCGTTTCAGGTAGAAGATGAATTGAGATGTACAGTATGAGAAAAATTATCTGTTTTTGGAACAGTTAAGCATGTAAATCTATTATAGTAGACCCCACAAATAAAATCATGAACAGTGAAAATGTACATAAAAGGTCCCTTTTAACTCATTTTTTTTTGTTGTTAGCACTGAGCTCAACGACTGGCGGCTACTGTAAGTACATAATCAGTAACTTATGTGTAACTAAGACTTTATGTTTGTGGTACATTAATACATTCAGTAAGAGTTAGTTCATGATTAATTAAGAGCTTGATGGTATATTATTTGCGCCCCCTCAAGTGAAGTGTTACCAAAATGAGTAAGTTAAACAGATTAGCCAGAGATGAGGACACCTTGAAAGACATGAGTAGAACCTGTAGATTGTGAGAAGGCATTTTAAGGGTGAGAAAGGCCTGCCAGGGCTGGTCAGGTGAGGATCACTGGTTTTGTGTCTGCCTTTAATCTCTGCCATGAACCAGCAGGAGTGAGGTTTCCACTGAGAGAAGACAATAATAAGCCAGGAGAATCTTTGAAGAAGAATACAGAATGGATTTTTTATATTGGTTTCTTATTTTTTATGAAAAAATCTGCTTGCTCCAGGGCAGAATAACTTGTATCGTTAGGCTTCTGCTGCAGAGAACAGAGAGCTGTGTCTACAAGACAGAGGCAGCAGATCAACAAAATATTGAAGGGATCAGACGAAACCATGGAAAGTTTTTGTACACAACTCTCTCCAGCACTTTTAGCCATAAGAAAGAAGTTAAGTTTAGTATCATTATTATTATTATTATTATTATTATTATTCAGATGAGTATCCATCTATTTTCTAAGCGCTTATCCTTGTTTGGGTCACAGGGAACTAGAGAGTATCCTAGGCCACACAGGGCACAAGGCTAGTGTCCTCCCTGCCCATCGCAGGGCACAAAAACTACAGGCAAGAGATGGCAGTTAGCCTAACTGTAGGTCTTAGCATCTGCAGGAGGAAACTGGAGTACTCATCCCCGTCATCAGCCTCAGCATCATCATCATCATCATAGACTGAGGTGGAAAGTTCAGGTCCAAAAAGTACAAATCCAGACGAAGGTTTTTATTTCAACCAACCATTTGAGTATAAAGTGTCACAGTAACAGTACTCAACTGGTCATCACTGTGAAATGCCACAAGTAACCCTTAGTACTTTTAAGTAGATGTGGATGGAAATGGATGTAAAAGAAAGCAGTTTACAGTAAGGACATAAAAAAAATCTCACATGATCCTAACAGATCCTAACCACTAGACGTCACAGAGATCTAGCGGTTTTTAGCGTCGTGCTCCAGTGAGGGCTGTGCTCTGCTGCACTGAGCTCATCATTAGCAGTGATTAAGTTGATCAAATTTTATTCTTCACTCATCTATCTCAACATTTCCATATTCTTTTTGCTGGTGAATTTGTATAGCTAAGAGAACAAAAATCCAATATTTATCTTCGTTTTTGGTGCTTAAAATAATAATATTGCATCAAATGTAATTATTCAGAGCTGGGGGGCGGGAGAGCAGAAGGGCAAGAGGGGGTTATGGTGAATTTTTTATGTTGTCATGGTGAATAATCGCCTGCCCCTTGCAAGCAGTCACCTTGTTTAATGAAACTCAGCTGGTTCTGATCAGACTGATTGGCCAACTAAGGATTAGAGTAGCCGGCTGAGGGGGGTCCCCAGGGGGGACGGACCACTCGGAAGCTGCAGGTGAGTGGTCCACTTGCAGGCAGTGGCTAGGACATGTGCGTGTGTGTGCATGTGTGTATATTAGGTTTATATTACATTGTGGGGGTCCAAATGTCCATTTTTCAGGTCCCCACAAAGGTCTATGAATGCAATAAAAAGGTTAAGGTTAGGGCTGGGTAGGGGTTAAGGTCGTCATGTTGTGATTAGAGTTTTCCCCATAGAAATGAATGGAGAGTCCCCACAAAGATATAATGACAAACCTGTGTGTGTGTACGTATGTATGCGTGATATGTGTGCATGTATGTATATATGTATGTATGTATGTATGTATGTGTGTGTGTGTGTGTGTGCGCGCGCACAAAAACTCTAAGGCAGCCAAGGGAAATAATGTTTAAATTATGGTTATGTTGGTGTAAAACTATGACATAACTTGCTCGGGTAATCAATACCTCATGAAGTTAATTCACTAATTCGGTTGATTAATTAAATGAGCTATTGGTGAAATTTAACAAACAAATAGAATGGGCGGGGTTCCCCCCAGGAAATGTTAGGGAAGATTATTTACATTGTTTCTCACTTCCTAGGGTTACAGTGAGTATTATCTTTTAAGAAAAAAGCCAGTTATGCAATCAAAGAGCTGTAGCAGAAGCTGCTTTCCCCTACTTGCTAAACAAACCAATAAATGCATAAATCAGAATGTAACACTTCCTCTCCGGACACCAATAAATGTATTTCTTAGCACTACACTATTTCTTCTGAGGATTCAAATTAAGTTGACATACACCCTGCAGCTCAGTAAGTCATAAAAATACAGATTCACATTATTTTGTGGTAAGGCTGAAATATTAGGCAATAAACGCCAGTGTTTGATTATGATTTACAGTCCTGTCAGCTACACACGCTGGGCTGAAGATGGAAGTGGGAGTGACAGATTGGCTGCTGGCATCACGAAACACTTGATAAATGTGGACATACGGATTTTCACATGCTTAGGAGAACAGTGTCAAAATGGATGAGACTTTATGTGCGAACTGTACTTCTGCATTGTACATCAACTATTTTTACATCTACATCAGACGTGCAACAGAAGCCTTTTCATCACGGGGAACGATGCTCACATCACAACTTGATTTGGCACAGGGAATGTTCCAGGACTGAGTAAAGACGACATTTGTGCAACTTCAAAATATAGGGCAAAGAAAGTTTCTAAACCAAAAACGAGAACGTATGCATGCACAAATACACACACACACACGTGCGTGCAAAAGGCATGTAATCAAACAGTATATGAAGATAACAGTTGTATTATAGACTGTACCAACAGATATTAAATTTAGAAATTGTCAGAAGCAACTAAACAAATTATAGAATGAAAACAGCTGAGCCATTAGTCATACTGTTTATGCAAAACTGTTCTGATGTCCGTTAATTCTGCAACTTCCAGTAAAAATATTTGTATTATACAATTAATCTGACAGAAAAACACACAAATAAAAAAATCACTCTTCATCATACAATGAAACAATGAAAATAACTACAATAAATACAATAGACAGATAGATAGATAGATAGATAGATAGATCAGAAGATACTGAATCATTAATAAATAAATCTTTATTTTGCTATTCACAGGAAAAGTCGCCAAATTTGCCCAGTCTATTTTTTCAGCATGACAAGATTCCTGTATAATAAAAAATAGCTATTAATTTATTACATATTTCGCAAATACTTTTGTATGAAAAAGTGAAGAGATTTTAGAATCAGAGCACAGAGTTAGGCAGTACTCTGGAGTAGTTAGGGCTAAGGGCCAACAGTGATATGGCTACACCACTGGCTTTGGGATTTGAACCCACAACAGTTTTGGCATAGGTATCAGATCCCTAATGGAGGGAGCTACACCCTGCCCCATTTATTTCTCTATTTATGGTAATTTGAACTTAAGTTATGTCTTTGGCTTCAGGTAGCAGCAATTGTGAAATTGTAAAAAGCACTTACATTCACAGCACTCAGCTCAATCTTTCTCCATGACACTACACTCACCATTTGTTTCTCCTGTCTTTCCAGTGCCGCTCGATCTCTGGTGATCTGTCTCTGTGTGCGCAGCAGCTCCTTATGCTGATCTTTGATGATGTCTGTATCAGAAACAATGTTTTTAAGACCTCAAACCATCTTGTCGATAATCCAAGACCAATGAATCATCAGATGGGTCGATTTTTGTTTTAACGTGACTGACGGATATACTGAATGTGTTGCTGTACCCTAGCTGTAGATAAATGCACCTTTTAAGGTAAAGAAATGGACTCTGAGGAACATTTTGTACCACTGGGGGAACATTATTGTTGTTTGTATCTTGGGGAACAAAACTGTATGAGGATCGTCCCCTTTTTTCTGACATTGTATCAGGTGTCTTTCACTTTCATTCATTTTGATTGCTGGAGAGTTTATCAAGTAGTTTGGTTCATTTAAAAAGGTCTGAAATTGCAAAAACAAAATGGTGAGGATGAAAAAGGTCACTCTCCAGGTGTTTAAGTGTTCATGAATTGAAAGCTTGTCCTTTGTATATTTTTCACAGGCTTGCATTTGGTATTGTACTGCATTTGCTATTGTGTGTCTTGCAGCTTAGAATATTTTAGGTCACCTTGTCTGTCCGATAGCATGCCCAAGGCACTTAAGTGTGCGGCAATACATTATTACAGCATAGATACTAAATTGCTTGTGGTGCATGGAAAAAAAGGAAGAAGGAAAAATGTCAGAAGGAGAGGAACCAAAAAAACCTCTGGGGGTCCAAGATGGACTCAGTAGCCAATTCCCCCAGGCATGTGAGGACTGCATAATGCAAAAGACATGATCAAGCTTTTATAAATCTATCTAGCAGATGCTATTTCCTGGGCGATGGTGTGTGGCTCTGTGGGTTCTGCTCATGATTGGAAGGTTGCTGGTCGAAATCCCATGACTAATAGTGTGATACCGCCATCGGGCCCTCGAACAAGGGCCTTAAGCGCGATTGCTCCAGGGACGTCTGACCCTGCTCAAAATACCTAATACAAATATAATCTAAATTTCAAATTTTGTCCAAAACCACATACATATAAGGAAGCATGAGGTATGAGGACGGGATCAGGGCAGGGTGTCCGTAGAACAGTTAGGGTCAGGGACCTCGCTCAAGGGCACAACAGCAATATGATTTCACCACCAGACACGGAATTTGAACCCACAACATTTCAAATACTGGCACCCCTAACCCACTGACCTATACCCTCCCATTACAGAAATCGTCTGCCAATGAAAGTGCCAGTACATATAAAGAGCTGGAAAACATATAAGGCAATACTGAATCTTTATTACATAGTATTTAATCAATTTTAAACAAATCAGTTATGAAGTGTGTGAGAGTTTTCAGTATTTAAAATGCAGTGAAAGTGGTGATTGTTATTATCATTATTATGGTTAATATTTCTATAATTATTATTATTATCATAATTATTATTAGAAGTAGTATTAGTATACAGACTACAATAATAATAATAATAAGATATTGTCACTATGGCATGTTTGTAACTTTACTACGCGTCTTAAAATGATCGGATGCGCGATTTTTTTTTCCTGGATTTGAACTCATTTAAAACAAATTACGCCTATGAAACCTGCCAGTCTCCAATGAAAACCATTAAACGAACAACAATACAGCCTTATTGACGTAAATAACAAGCTGCTATAAGACCAACAGCGCAACCGATGCCAGCTTTTCAGCAATGCGATTTCACAGGTCATACTTTAAAAAAACAAAAACTACCAAACAAACTTATAGGCTATAAATAACCAATATTCAACGAACACGTATGCTGTTTAATTATACAGATCCTCATATTAGTTAAACGTAAATTATGAGAAATCGCTGTCTGGCAAGAAATGTACTACAAATTGCACCTGAACGAGACACGTCATTATAATAGGAGGTAAAAAGCATAATTAAAAAGATAATTAATATGCAGCGTTTCATGCCGAAAACACACTCACCATCCACCGTCTTCTTCTTAAATAAGGAAGCCATTTTTGGACCACTGAGGCAAATCAAACTACGAGTAATTTTGCACCTATTCGTTGCTCCTTAAAAACAGATAGCAGCACTAATGACATTTGCGTGACATGATCCCCTAGTTGTTACAGAATCGGTTTCTTTGCCCAAGACAGCCGCGAACTCACGTTCTGTGACGTCATCAACGGGAACAACCGCCGTTCTCAATGAGGACCTCAAGGGGTCGCTGATGATCCAATTTCTCTGGATGCTTAGTACAGTACATGGGGCGTCTCTTTTGAGTATACCCCATAAATGTGGACCAGCAGGACGTGCCAAAATAAAAAGGTAATTATAGTGTTGCCGACTCTGTCAGATGGCTGGAGTGAGATTTTTAAATCGAGACAAGTCTGCACACACATGCACACGCATTTACAGGTATGTAACAGTTTTATTACCATGTAAATAAATAGTCTGTAGGGTTTGCAAACTACCCCAGCACTTTTGATGTGGCTAATTTTAGGTTTATAAATAGATTTGCCGTAAAATTTTGAACAAAAGTCACCATGGGTTGTATATCTTTAAGTTATTAAAAAAAAAAGTTATCAATGCGAGGTCCACCCGTTTATATCGTTTAGCATATTACTATAGAAATTAAAAAGTAGTATGGATAAGCAGTCGGAAGATTGATAGATGTATGGTATTACTAGTACAGTAGTACTAGAACCGTTAGAGGTGGTCACTTATGGTGCAATGCCTAAATGCAGTTATGACGCTGGCAGCCATACCATATTCCTACAATTTTCTGATATTTCAGCGAAAATTGTCTAGCGACGAATGCAGAATACCGAATAGGACCTACGCCCAGCGTCATCATAATATAATCACATAGAATTAATCGTAAACGTTTCACATTTTTTGTTACTACAGAAATGCAAAAAAAATACCATCACTGTAATAGAAATTTATCACTGAGGGGGTCGCAGAGCAGACTGGAGGGAGATTTACATCTTCTGGACTGCAGGGCATCTACCTTCTGTTTCCCCCACTCCTCAGAGTCGTTTGGGCTTTACGTACTGTTGATTTTTATGTATATCAGCTGCCGTGCGTTTCCATGTATTCCAATTACAATTTGCCATTGCATTCACACAAAATTCATCTACTGAAGAAAGCAGCGCGATTGAACCGTAAAAGTACAATTGTCTCTGATTGGTCCTGTAGTGTACAGTAAGATCTGGTAATCACAACGGATTACACTGTTACTCTGACAAATGTAACTATTTTCACATGTTTTTTGTACATTATTATTATTATTTTTACTACTACCAGTTTTAGTACCACATACTGTTTTCCAGAGTATTTCATTTATTAGTGTGCTGTCCATTCATTTTCTGCAACCTCTTGTCCTATTCAGGTTCGCAGGGAGTGAGAGCCTATCCTGGAGGTTATGGGCCCGAGGCAGGGAACAACCCAGGATGGGGTGCCAGCTCATCACAGGGCACACACACACCTAAGGGCAATTTGGTAACTCCAATTAACCTCACCATGTTTTTGGACTATGGGGGGGAGACGGAGTACCCAGAGGTAACCCCTATGACAACATGTGGAGAACACGCAAATGCCACACACATGGAGTATGTATGTTCATCGGTGTACTATGTTCTTGCTGCTGTATGCACCAGATTTTCCCCCTGGCATCAATAAACTTAGTCTTAATGTATACTGTATATCAACATGCTCCTTGTGTAAATCCTAACAGGCAAAATACTCTAACCAATGGTTACAAACTGCCAAACATATTAATTACATGAATTGCAGTTTGCAGTATCAAACTGAAACAGGTGAATCTTGTGATTTATTCCAATGTGCATTTTCTCTCATCACATAGCGACCAAACTCACATAAACTTGTGCTTTCAGTTGAAACTGCCAGTTTTGAAATACATTAATGATAAAAGTTTGAAACTAAAAAATTGCTGAATATGAAATGTCCTGGTATCAGACAGGAAATATAGCCTGCTCTTAGAAGAGGACATGGTGTTAGAATATGGAGTGGTTTATGAGTGCTGGAGAGGGTCACAGCACAAGGAAGAAGGGGGTAAAGACGGAGTAATTTTAAACGAAAAGAAGGCCTCAACCCAATACCCTACAATCTGCCTTGGTCAGTGGCTGAGAGTGCAGCCTAATTTGAGTTGGTCCAAAGTGTCTTCAATAACCAGGTGTGTATACAGTACTTCCTCATGGTACTTCAGTAAAGTCAGTCATTTCATGTTTTAGAATTCAATGAATAAACCTACTGTATGCAGTATTTTTCTAATAGTTCCTAAGATATTTCAGTGTAAAGGTATAAATCATGAAGGGAAACAATACACATTTATATATTTCTTGAGATTGGTATTTGTGTGTCATGAGTTGGCTTTGGTAGTATTCAGATGGGTACAGATAAATTTTGACCTTGTATTATAGGAGTGATCCCTCTCAGTGAGAAATGAAATAGCGAAACATTAGGGGTTTCCTGTCATACTGACACTATTTAGCATTTGGATAGATGTAGTTTAAGCAATAATAATGGGATATTTCATTTTATCGATACTGACTGTGTTCATTGATGGATTTCTCCACTTCTCCTTGAGCATTTCATGAGGCATCTGTGGTTTTTGTAGACCTTGCCAACTATGCCTTTTGCACTCATGCTCAACATTGTCCATCCAGATTGAGTAGTCAACTTCCACCCCTTCTGAGCCCCCCTGGGTGTACCCCTCTGAAGTGATTTCCATGGCTGGATTGGTTTCTCCGTTTCGGAGGCTCCTGTTCGGGATGCTACCCCTTACTTCCTTAGTCTGAGCTGTCCACTATCTTTTCAACTATCATCACTGTAAACAAATGTTTCACAAAGGCCGTGTAATAAAGAATTACGTAAACATTACATGAAGCCAGTGTCATCCATCCATCTTCATTCTGCATGTCTTGGTAATAAACAAAGAGGGATTGCACCTTGGATGGTTGGTTCAGATCTTTTTCTCCAAACCCACAGACTTCAGCTCCTTCTAGGGATTCCCAAGCACTCTAAATTATGCTGGGAGATCGCATCCTGGGTCTGCCTTGGGACTACTGCCCAGTGAGACCTGCCCAGAACAGTTCTGTTGGGATCTAACCAGGTGGCATGCTTGTCAGATGCCTATCATGAATCCCTGCAGAGAAACTTTACTAACGGCCTTGTCCCATCAGTCATTCCCCACGACACGAGGCCTAAGGTGAGGAAAGGGATTTAGACTGATCATTAACCATTAGCATCATATGCCGACTTGGCTCCCAGTTCCCGTCTGTGCGAGCAGTGCCAGCTGGGCAGCAAGCATAAGCGTATCACACCTATTTGAAAATTACACAGTCATTTAATGGTAAAAAAAATCTGTTGCTTCATGCCCTGCTAGCATAACCTTTCTTATTGTTGGCTCAGTGGGTAGCACTTTCTATCACACCTCCAGTGTTGAGGGTTGAAATACCACCTCTGCTTTGTGTGTGTGTGTGTGTGGAGATGGCATGTTCTTTCCATGTCACACCGTCGTCCTACTGCAACCCAAAGACATACAGTTATGCTAAATAGTTATTGGGAACAGTGGTCTATAACTTCGACTGAGACAGAAACAGTCGATGCATAACAAGGCTATTTTATGGCCGTTCGTGGATGGAGAGAAATCATGTTGCTTACATAAAGGAGATGTACAGGACAGCGTCTTCAGCATGATGAATCTGTTCTCCAGGGCCACTCCGGTCTGTAAGGTAATATATTGACTGAGTGCCTCCACTTCATCCACCCCTGGGAAGAATCATATCGCAAGCTACACAGCACAGGGGCAACAAGGGCTTGTGTGTAATGACAGATCATCGCCCCATTGTGCTGCCTTAGGATGGATCTCTCCTCCCTTCTCACACAGCTGTTGTGTGAAATCATACCATCCAGACTGTGAACAGTAACAAATACATTCACTGTCAAATATGATGAATATCCTATTACATATAGCTAGTAGGATAATAAATGTAGTTTGTTTTTACACAATTAATATACAATTGAGTTGTTCAAGTAGTATTCAGTTGTTTCACATTTTTTTCATATTATGATTTGTTCAGGCATTTTTATGGTATTTAATTAAATTAATGCAATCAATAGAAATTAATTGGATCATTGATAGAATGATTATAGTCACACGTTTAGTGTTTCTCAAAACAGGTGTGCTGCGCCTGAAAACATTGGCGTGGACTGGTGAACTACAGCCCCAGGGTTCAACAGAAGCTAAAGTATCTTTATTCAGCGGTGACAAATGAGCCACATTTGCATGGGGAATTATAATTGTTAAAATATGAAGGGCATTGGTAGGACATGCCCTTGCTTGGGACGTGGGGATTCTCTAGACAGATTTAACTTCAGCCACTATATCAAATATTCTGTCTTTTTATGCCGTGGAATCATTTTCAAGTTTAGTGTGACTTTGGTGTCCTCCAATTTATGCCCTCAGTTATTTAAATGTAAGCCCCAGAGATCAAGACAGCTATTTTCAGTAATTCTTCACATTAACTGCACCTTAATAATGCTTTTGTAATGCATTCATAGAACGTTCAGTGCGCCTTCATAATGCATTCATAGAACATACCTTACCGGCTGTAAAATGCATTAATAACAAATAATACAATAATACAAACATTATAATCATATAATGTTTGTTATTAATGTATATTAAAGTTGTTAAGACATGACAGGATGTTAAGGTATACTTTCAAACTGCTTATGAATGTTCTATGAATGCATTATACATATATATTTATATATATAAACATGTGTGTGTTGAATCTTCAAGTAATTATAATTGAAAAAAATTTAAAATAAAAAGCTGCAAATGTATCTTTTTATAAATGTGTAATTTTAATTATAAGTATGTATTCTACAGTCTTTTTCATCCTTGTGTACTTAAACTGGCCATAAATTATTATAAACTGCAAACAAGTGATGCAAATATATATATATACATGTCAGATGAGCACAGAAATGTTTTTAAAATGTAAAATTCAGTTCAGGAAAAAAAATTTGGGCAGAATGACCAAGAACTCTTTGTTTTAGCAGCTGTTTACTTAATATCAAAAGCAGAATCCTGCAGTGTTGTCAGTTTAACTGACCTGAAACACAGAGCAATCCTGGTGATCATTTAAAATACTGCCCATTATTCAGCTATTCATATATATGGGAAGACTGTTCTTTGTTGCGTTTACTGCACATGGCCTGCAGTTACCATTTGGTTTATGACCTTGTTCAATCTGCATATTAAGTGTCGTCATTTCTCTTAGAAAACTAAACAAAACATTGATATTCAGAGTGAGCTTCTTTTTTCAGCATCTGCATGAGCTGTGGCCAGAAGACAAAAAATGTGGAGACCCTGGGCCAGACTCAGGATATGCTGGAGGAATCTTACCTCCCAGTTGGCTTGCGGAAGTCTCAGGGTCTTCCAGAATAAACTACAGTGTTTGGCACTGGAAAGAGTGATTTGGTCTTACCTACTTGGAATGTAGCTACGATGACCTATACCAGCTGAAGTTGTTTCAAGATAATAATGACAATGAAAACGAACATCTCTGATCTGGAAATATCATCTAGCATATATGAAGCCATTTTTCTCATGTAGGAAGCCAAGTTTCTTAAACTGTAGTACAATTTAAAGAATGTTTATGTAGGTCACTGAATCTGGCATAGCTGTGTTTGCCCTGTCTCCCGTTCTAATTCTCTCTTTCGTCTTTTATCAGTTTAGCTTGATGTATTTTGTGAGATTCTTTGCGGAATATAATCGCACATGTTGCTCTCAGCAGACATTACTTCCTGCAGTGACTCAATATGTCCACTGATTGCATCCCAGTCCAACTCCAGTCACCTCTTTCCAAAATGTACTTGCATTGTTCACATCTCAATTTACAGTGCTCAATGGGAAATCAATATGTGACCAAGAGGACAACTTTCTAAAACTCACACAAAATGTATCTCCACTGCCCCGCAATGTTGACCAGGCAGAAAAATGGGTAGGGTTCATGGATTCATAATACAATCATGTAAACCAGTGATAATCATATAACCTTGCTGTCTGTCACTTTTCTGTATGTGAAATTAAGTAATTTTCTGTGAAAATTTATTCAGTGAGGTTGGAACATCTTAGAACTCAAGCTTAGTATAATAATTCAATCCGAACCAGTGGCATATTATTGGGAACCCATGAATAATTAAGAAGGGGCAAAATGCAAATGATAGATTAAGTCATTGTATATTCTATTGCTTCCAGGAAATGTGGCTTAATCTGCCAATGGATTGATGTTAAAATATTCCTTGCTTCCGGTAGCTGTATCATTTATGATACATTGTTCCAGTACTTAAAAACATACATGCATGTATTGTGCATCCCTGTTCATCGTTCTGATTTTGTGATTTGTTCAGTTTTTTGTTATTTACTTCTGGTTCCACCAACATCACTGTATTCCACCCACATGCTGTCGTGACGTGAGGAACGAAGGACTCGAGGGCAGGTGTAGTGGGGTTTATTGAAGTAAATGAACAAAGGCTGGAAACAAACAGGACTGCGAGCGATCACTACTGCCAAGATCCTGGCTTTAGCCCCATCAAGCCTCAACTCTTGGCCGTTTGTCGTTGTTTTTCCTCACCCCCTTACTTACTCGTACATTAACATTAGTTCTGAGACTGGTTATGAAAAATAAACCTTGCCTCTGTGGGCAGTCACCTGTGACCTTTATGTTGTCCTGGCACAGATTCCTCCTGCATTTTAAAAACAAGGCATATAACTCTAAAGTGTCCATAGTGTGTGTCCTGCGATGAACTGGAATCCCATCCAGGCTGTACTGGGATAATATTATTGTGGAATATTAATTATTTTAGTTATTTATTGCCAGTTTTTCTAGAGTTTTATTTTCCATGCAGCTTTTTGTATAAAAGCTGTAGGATTTTACAATGCTGAAATGGAGCAAAGGTTTATTTAAAAAGATTAACAGTAAACAAAATATTTAATGAAAATATTACATTACTTCTTGGGGTGTCTCAGTGGGCAGAAACCTCTGTGGTTGGGAACTGAAATTGCACCTCCACTCTGTGTGTGTGGAGTTTTGCATACTCTTGTTGTCCCCGAGTCACACGTGATTCCTCTGCGTATTCTGGTTTTTTCCCCACAGCCTAAAGACATGCAGTTAGACTAACTGGCATTTCTGACTTGTGTGTATGTATCCCACAATGCAATGCAATCCCAGCCTTGTAACATCTGCTCCCTGGGATAGATTCCAGACACCCAACACCATGATCTGGGTTAGCAGGTAGAAGATGGAAGGAAATTTTATTAGCAATTTTATATTTATTATTAAAAGGAGACAGTTGAGGTGGTCGGATGCCTCCTTGCCGGCTCCCTGGGGAGGTGTTGCGGGCATGTCCGGGGGGGGGCACCCCAGGGTATAATCAGGTCATGCTGGAGAGATTATATTTCTTGACTGGCCTGGGAACGCCTTGGGATTCCCCCACAGGAGCCGGAGGAGGTGATTGGGGAGAAGGAGGTCTGGGCATCCCTGCTTAGATTGCTGCCCCACGACCCTACCTCGGATAAGTGGCAGATGATGGATGGATGGATGGATGGAGGGATGGATGGATGGATATACAGTGCTTACTGGGACACACACTGGGACACAGTCCTGGGACACATGCTTAATTCTGTAAAAATGTTGCAAAATATCAATGTACTTTTAAATTCAGAAGAGGTGTTTTAGGGTTCAGGTTTCAATTGATTTCTACTTAAACTTATGTTTTACTTAAAATACTTTACTTGAAAATGCTGTTTCTAATATGATATCCCAATATTTGTACTGAATTTATCAAGCATCCCAAGACTTTCTGTGAGCACTGTATATTTTAACTGAAACAGGTAAGAACCATCCTGTTCAATGAAGAACTGCATAGAAAAATGCCATTATATTGGGACTTTTTTATTGTTAAAGGTCTGAGCTTCCAATTCTTGGTGTTGTCTCCCCTAATTATACAAGGGTTCAAAATGTCGGGGGGGGGGGGGGCGCGCCGGGCCCCCCCGGCGGGGGCGGGGGCGGGCGGCGCGCGCGGGACG
>JAODLD010000040.1:18229604-18248975 GCA_026781065.1 Mormyrops boulengeri | reverse complement strand
CTGCTCGCCAGCGATTTACCGGGCCCTGTTTTCCGCATCTGGATACACAAGGTGTTGTGGCACCCACATTACACCCCCCCCCCCCCCCCCCCCCCGACACACACTTCAGGAAGCCATGTCAGGTGGTAGGTTCAGCCACAACATTTGCATAACCATTTGCATTCCATTATAACCAAGCGGACATTCATTAACTCGAGCTTCTAACAAGTGTCCGTAGGGAGGTGGAGCTCAGCAAGTCTGACATGCAAATTAAACGCTTTGGAACTGGACTGGACAAACGAAATTATAAGTTTATCAGTCAGTTTACACAGTCTTGGAGTGCATGCAAAGCTACAGTAAAAGCTGAAGGTGGACACATTATATCCATTGGTTTTATTTTCCACGTGCAGTACTTTTTCAGTGTACTGGAATAATTTTTTAGGTTATTTGGGGAAAATGTTTTGTGGAGTGGTACAATATGAACGAACGTGGCTTTAAATAGTAATAACCTAGATAATTGGGCCTTTTCAAGCATGTGTGTGTGTGTGTGTGGTGTGTGTGTGTGTGTGGTGTGTGTGTGATTATATGAAATACATGTAATTTAAACAAGCTCTATGGTACAAGAAAGCATATTTTTCTGTTCAAGAATACCCAGCGACAGAGATATAAATATATTTATTTTCAGATGTAGGCTAATTAAGAGAACCTCTAGCTGTTATTTTGTTATTTTTATTGTGTCACATTCAAACCAACAATGCTATTTTTATATGGTACGAGATTAAACATTGACAAACATTGACAGAAGAAAGCACTGTGTGGATGCTGTTCTGGCCCACATGGAAGGAGCCATATTATACAGATTTAAAAGCATTTTTAGAAATGACCAATATAAATGTGAGAAATTCTTCTGGAGAACGAAGGCAAGATAAATTGTGGGTGTAGCTCGGCACCTACAATAATGGTGCATTAAAAGCACAGTGATCTGTCTGCAGATGACTCTATGAGTCAGACAGGGAAGGGCTATTGTTACACAATAAACCCAGAGGGAAGGCCGTTTCTCTCCTCTGAGTATCTCACAATCAGCGCTGCGCTCCGTAAACATGATCAACCTAAGCAATAGAGGGCAGATGGACAACACATCTGGCCGACTGTCTCTTGACTGACTGCAGGGCTCACCTCCTCCTTTGCTTTAAGATGTTAAATTGTCTGGCACCTACAGCGCACGCCGTGTCGCCGCGCCTCGCCTCGCCTCCTGCAACTTCCCCTTTTGTCCTACCACTAGTTTTTCTCCCGATGGCGCCATGAAGTAGCACTTTGACTTGCCCAAGGGATGGACCAGGTTTCCGCAGACAGCCTTCGGAAGGAGTACCAAAAATGTAAAACGATGCTTTGATCATGAAATCTCCGCAAAAGTCCAGAATTTTGTTAAACATTTACAATTATACATGTTTCAACGGAAATGAGATGCCTCAGCTACAGAAGAATGCTCACAGCCCATAATAATCGCTTGATGTCAATTAGCAGAACATCTCAGTCCTTTAGGAAAGCCAACTCCATCTGTCTCCACCCTCACATCCTTCTTCATCTCCACTCTCATCATAACAACAAATTATTTAGTTTTACAAGATAATCTGTTCTTTAAAACGTTGAATTGCATAAATAAATCATGCAAGATGCATCATTATTTCTCCGTAAAACTTTCCCTGGCAAACATTAGGAATCGGCTCCCCACGTAGCTTGCAGCTTACAGTGATGCACTGCAATAATAGAAGCACAGATAAAATGCATATTTGCATAATAAATATTTCAGCAATGGCAAGAACACAAGCATAAATTATCCAATCATTTCAGTGGCATGCATTTTCGTTTGTTATGTACGTGGTGGAAAATCTGTAAAGATGTTTTCTATAATCTTGACATTCAGGTGACCCTTCAGATAACTGTATGTCATAAAATACTGTGTATTCAAAATGAGAGCAGGTGTGATTTTTTTGAAATTCAGAAGAATGTTTTCTGTGGCATTTGGCAGCCCAGATCTATTTTTTTTCCTTTATTCTTGTTCCCTTCCCAACCAGAAAGGAACCAAATGAAAAACAAAGGATGTGGAAATTTTTGCTCAACATGGCGACCCAATTTGTTTTCCACTTACAGAGAAAAGCAGAAAATAACAGTGGTTTTTCATGGGCAAAAGAATCCTGTGAAGAGGAGAGCAGAAGGATTTTGGCAGGAAGTAAGCTGAGGAGGCAGGAACCTGAACCCAGCTTGTGGCTTTGGTACGGCCTTGCCGATGACCACTACCACGTCCTTGGGACAGACTGGCACGGGGCTAAAACACTGAACCTGATTCACGCTAACATCCAGTCTAACGTGTCAGTGCCATTCGGCAAATTATAGCCCCATATACTGCATAGAGAAGAACCTACAACATCTGTCCGGCTGGACATACAGAGAAC
Source organism: Mormyrops boulengeri (assembly GCA_026781065.1). NCBI lineage: Eukaryota > Metazoa > Chordata > Actinopteri > Osteoglossiformes > Mormyridae > Mormyrops > Mormyrops boulengeri. The sequence goes on along the minus strand of JAODLD010000040.1, from coordinate 18,246,543 downwards.
ACGGGTACATGACCTGCGGCAATCAGAACCACTAGCAGATGCTCAAATTAATTTTAGAACTGCACCGAACTTGTACAGTATGGTGTTATACGTAGAACTCGTCATGTGAAATTTCACAAGGCAAAAGAAAATTTACAAAAATCTGGAAAAATATGTTTAAGGTCAATAAACAGTTTGCAACTGAGCTACTAATCATTATTTTGTACCATTGTGAGGATTCTGGTACTCTGTGAGTACAATGTTGGAGTAATTATATGGGTTTGACTGTATCAAGTCACAGAAACTCTAATCAAATAACTCAGACTAAAAGTGGAAGGACTATTTACAGAACATTATAGCTGGTTGACCATCAGTGATGTAAATTTAGAAATCTTTTCTGTCACACAGCCTTTTTTAAGGGTACTCTAGTGTCCTCCCACCAGTGGTGTTTGAGGCCCATGTGGCACCCAAGGCAAGCATCAATGCCAGCACCCCCCTCACACCCTTGCCGCGACTGCCTCCCACAGTCCAATGACATGCAATTAGATGAAGTGATATTTCTAAATATCCAGTAGTTTGCTGTCGGTGTGTACCCTCCAGTAGGCCGACATCGATCCGGGGTGTACCCCTGCATCTCACCCAGTGTTGCCTGGGCTAGGATTCAGCACCCATCACAACCCTATACTAGATAAGCTGCTGGAAGATGGCTGGATTTTTTTTAATGATCTGGAATACTATATAAAGTGCTGAAAAAACAATTTAACTGGTTCATATTCTACCCACTAGAGCTTTAATCTGACAAGTTATATTCACATTTTTACACTCATAAGTTGAAACTCTTTTTCTCAGTATCAGTTATACAAATCAGAATGCCCTTGTCTTCTTCTTGAAACTGATGTTTCCTAATATAAATGTTCTTCTGGGATTCCTATAATATTCACACAGCAGCTCTGACAAACGGGGCGTTCTTTCTGGGGAATCTTTCTGGCGTCTTCAGTACCCGGGCTCAGCAGGAGTTCCCATTGCTCCCAGTCCCCCTGATCCCTTTATTTGTCGCCTGCTGGATCTTCTCTCCCTTGTAGTGGGACTTTTCTACCTGAAATAGATGCTTTTTTTCTGGGGTTATTCCTGGTTAAATGTCTACACCCATTCCTTTTCTCGGTTTCTGTTGTCAAGTTAAAATATTCCTGAGGAGACACCTTACGCTTTGGTCTACGCCAGGGGTGGCCAATCTTATACAGAAAGGGCCACTGTGTGTGCGGCTTTTCGCTGCAACTTCCCTAATTGGATTACTAATTAGAGGACTGATTGGCTGAAGAGTCCTCATACCTGGGCTTGAACAGCTGACCTTCACTAAAGGTTATCCCAAAAACCTGCACACACACTGTTTCTTTGTGGATAAGATTGCCCATCCCTGATCTACCGAATATCTCCAGTTCCTAATGGCGCGTCCTAGTGGTGACAACCTGAATATGATCTTCTGTCCCTGTCACAGGCAGTCAATGGAGGTGGCAGAGATAATAAAAAGTCTCATCTGATCCCGCCCAGAACAACTGCTGTGCACATCGGTAGATATGTCCTCACTCCGGCCACATATTTAATGCATACCGATTGATCAGATGGCTTTAAGCTTCAAAAAATAAAAAAATTATAAAACTGTGCACCTATGAAGAACAGCACATGACCTCCGTACTCGTCAATAATGCTCTGGCGCGCTGCACCGTGAAAAATGGGCTCATGTGGCCATCTGCTGACCACAGGAGTGCAGCAGGACCTCCAGGGGGTATCTCAGATGCATCGTAGGGAGTTAAATGTAGGTGGAGAATATACAGAAGATGATGCATCTTTGACAGGGATGCTCACTGCTGCACATCAGAGGAAATATTCAGAGCCGTATCCTTAGGCTGTGGATTGGCGGGGTAGATATAAAATCCCATTCATCTTTATCTATTATTAATATTTTCTGTTCCAGCGGTTCCCATGGCTGTATTACTAGTGTGGGCAGGCTTAATTATAGCACTATTTCTTGACTGTTTTCCATTAATTGGACTTGGGTGCATTCCACTGTGTCATTATGATTAGATATGGGAATGTAATATTACTGTATTTATATATTTTGAGGCCAGAATACAGTTTCTATAAATACGATCATAATAATCTAAGTTGTTGTTGTTACCAGATGGTTTCTGTACATACACGTTTAAGTGAGGCATCTTGCTTTAATATACAACACAGTATAGAGAAATGCAATAGTTACCTCAGAAAGGGACCCTAAGGGTACGTCCCGTGTCATGTGACTGTGTTGCAGATCAGCCATTCGCACTGCTCACAGTGCCATCTCCCCGCCATGATTAAATAGCTGCTCCTGTCATTTATCTGCCTTTTGCCTTATATTACATCAGAGTGGAGGGTTAAAATGCATCAGGAAATTAGAATTTCAGCCTAATAAGCAATGTAAGCACTGTTTGAGTGGCTGCTGTTGTCAGAAAGGTCGCACACTCACAGCGAACGAGGCAAAGCACCACCTAAGATCCAAAAAGATGCGGCTCACCTCTGCCTAACAATACTCCCATTCAGAGGATCAGAAAGCTGCAGGCACCTTCTCATCTCGGTATGGGGGTTTGTTATGTCGGAATCATTTTTATATACGACAATAAGTCAGCTAATCTGCATATCTTCACGAATCATGGTGCATAATTAAGTTGATTAAGTAGGCAAAAGAGGCATTATGCTTGATCTTATTAATCAAATAAAACTATCTATATGCTTCCATTTGCATTTAGATGGATTTTTTTATGTTTGCATCACACGCATAAAAGTATAATCAGCAGGGAAACAAGGTACTTCTGCTTCAGGAAATGAACGTGTTTTAACTTGTTTCATGGAGAAAAGGAAAAATTCACATCATACCGTGCGAAGAGTGGAGAGTAGGACAGGACCTCTGAATTGCACGGTAATGTTTCCTGAACTGGGTATCCCAGTGATATTTGCAGATCAGTAACATTTTAGTATTCTAAGAATGTACGACATTTAGAAAATATGTCTTCTGTAGTGTTTGGATCCTATAGTATTAGGCTTTGTCTCCAACTAAGCAGGTTATTAGAATAGGGATGCAGGTCAAAAGATGCATGTGATATCAGTCAAGTCACAGCATGTAAGTCTTTGGTCTTCATTGTTTCATTGTTTTATGTAAAGTGGCTCTTGCCACATATCACATGAACACCCCGTGAGTAATGACTCATATAAACACTCTGCACAGTGTGGATTTACAATCAGATCATAGAACTATTAACTAAGGCAGCTGCTATAGCAACTTTGATTAGTGGCAGTTTCTGTTTGGAGAAGAAACAAAGATTTAATTAAGAAAGGATTTTATTTCATTTATAAGGACTATATAAGGACTTGTGATTTAGAAATAAGGATTTTAACTGCAAAAAAGGTATTTAAAACAAAGTTTGGCTTTCTGGATATCTGTAATGAAGGGACAGAAGGGAAATCTTTCTTCACAGCTTATGTGCTTTCTTTGAAACTTAAGCTTTCTGGAAAATACTAATCACTTCCAAACGTCTTTGCCTCTGCTTTGTGTTGAAGTTCTTCCATTAGAAAGTTCTTGGAGTCAACTTTATTGATATAAGCAGATCATTAGTGTCATGACCAGCGCATTGGAGGGGATCGACACTGATCAAGACTTCAAGATCATCACGTAATCATTTTCCAAGGCGTGATTCTGAGACATCGTAAATCATCATATTTCATATCACAATATGAAAGTAAATTTTTTGCCTGTTACTGTTACTTCTGGTGTGTGGGCTTCATTGATTAATTGCAAACTGATTCATTTAGTGCACCATTCACCAAGAATATGAACATGTTCAATGAACGGCACTCATTTAGTGCGTTCATGCGCAACATTGCTGTTAGACAATAAGCAGAGTACAACCCTAGTGATGAACATTTGAGACACACACAGATGGTACGTGTTATAAAAATAAGCATAAAAGTGTCAGATTGACATTAATGAAAGCGAAACAGATGTTATGTCCTCAAAATTCTGTGGACCCTTGTCTGTTCCCCTGAATCACAGAGGAGAACAGGCCACAAATGAGGAAAATCTATGTTTTGACTTTCATGATATTCTAAAAGGAAGTGTGGAGGGTGATGTTCTCAGCAACACTATCCTCCTTGAGAAACTTCATTCATTTACTCCCAGTGCTGATATACATTCATACTCATTTTAGAATTCATCATCTGCCCCCCTTTCGTAACCACTAGTAGGGGTTCATGAGTTATGACCCCCTTTGGGAGGACTTTTTTACCGGGCATAAATTTAGGGACACCTTTCTGTGGGTGCACGTTTATAGAGGTATGGGATTACCCCAGCATATCTGTGTCTTACATGTCTGTCAGTGTGTGCAGATGACCGTGTAAATACACCGAAACTCAGATTCACGTTATACACAGTGCAAACAGCCGAACGTTGTTTTTCCTGATAGTTCTGGCAGACAAAAACAATTGATTGCAGAGCCTAAAAATAAATATTTACTTTTCTCCGGATTCTGGAGCTACTTTTTATAGATTTTCCCGGGCCATAGTTCGTGGTGGCTGATTTATTACATCATGGATGTCTGTGATATATCACAGACTAAGAATACAGAGCACATCACTGAAACCTAGATTTCCAGGTCTGTGCAACTTCACGCATCTCTGCAGGAAAACAAAGGCAGATGCACCGGCTTACTTTTAGGATGTGATGATTGTCTTTTTAGTCACATTATTTTGGGTGCTTAAATTCCTTCTGCATGTTGGAATGAATAAGAGCAAATGACTTTTGTGTTTTGTTTTATTCTGATTAAATAATTTTTGGGTGCAATGTGTAGATTCAGCAAGATATTCAGCAATATTTTGGGCCAAATCCACAATTGCAAAATACTAAGATTTTAATGGTCTTAGCAACAAGTCATTGGTCTGAAAATGAACTAAAACAAAAATCCACTCCTGAGACCTGCACCGGCGCTTGCTTGTCACTGCTCGCTGCTGCACTGAACTGTTAGTGTGTACAAGTTATCTTGTATACAAAGATAAAATCATAAAAAGATTTAAATGTTTGATATAAAATTCAAACTAACACATGTCTGGGTGTTCAAAAAATATTTTCTGGCTATTTGCTGTGGAGTTTGGATTTGGTCCATTTTTTTTTCTCCCAGGAGTGAACATGAGTGTTCAGTTTTCATAAAGATTATCTTACTGTGGTTGTGTACATCTTGCTGAAACGAAAGGTACGATGTAATTGATTGGTCTATGTGTGTAAACTTGCAATCACGCACAGCACATTCTATAGGAATACAATTTTTTGTGTCAATGCACAAATATACACAGACACATACACAGGCAGACAAAGAAAGTTGCGGTTACAATAAGTGATTGGTATACGTGCACTAAAACGTTCAGGAACACAAACACGCATGGAGTAATCATTGCACCTGCTCACATATATCAAATTTCATTGTACTTGCCACCAGTACAACGACGATAAAGGCATTCTGTTCTATAATTCTGCCAATTAAGTTAGATAGAGCAGATAGTACAGCTCTATTCAAAACCAGATTGCCTCATGAATTGGGTAATTCTGCATTTCAGTTCCAATTTTAATATTGTAACAGTCATTTTATAGCAAATAAATGAATAAAGTCCCCCTAAAAAGGAGCATTATTATTCATAATCATAGCCTGGGACCCAGATCACAATGTGAAAGCTCTTCTTTCCTCATTTCAATTCTTTTTCCATTCACAGGTAATGCATGGTCATCCATTAAGGAGCTGGAACATTAGCAGAAGGGGACCCTCATTTGCATCAGTACAGTTACATGTTGTAGAGATGTGTGCCTGTACCTTAAAATAGTGCTTCCGAAACCCGGTCCTTGGGGACCCACAGACGGTTCATGTTTTTACTCCCTCCCAGCTACCTGCCAGACAGTCCCCATTTTTGCTCCCTCCCAGCTCCCTGCCAGACAGTCCACATTTTTGCTCCAGGAGCTGAGAGGGAGGAAAAACGTGGACTGCTGCAGATCCCAAAGGATCAGATTGGGGAACTGTCCTAAAACATTAGGAGCTCATTAAACGCGGCATGAAGATAGCCTCACTTAGGTCGTGTACAGCAAAGTGAGAAATGTTCTCCGCAAAACATTCCTGTCGGCTCTGATAAGAAACTCACCAATAACCCATGAAACATGATGGAGTGATCTTCTATTCTAGACCTCTAATGATGTGGAATGGAAAGGGTGTGATTTTTATGCTTTATTGGATTAACTTCAACTTATCTTATTGAACTTGTTTTTTTATACGTAGTTTATAATTGGTTAGTGCCTCTCAGTAGCACATTGTGTCTTATTAGACAGTGCCAGCAAATGGCACAAATATCGATGGTTCAAATATCAGTAAACATGTGTTTCTCTTTATTTACATGTCTATTTCTTTTTCACAGTCAGTAGGCAAAACCTTGCTTAGCAGATTCATCACAGCATTGGTGAAGAGTACAGCTCACATGATCAACCATCAATATACCTGAAGCACAGAACCAGCATGCTCTTCAATACTACACTTTGTGAAAAATATATAGATCTAAGTAACAAATCCCCCCCCACACACACACACCCATAACCTTACGATACCTTCATCCCGGGCCGGTTTCACCTAACAGATCACTTAATTGCACATACAAATTTTTGTTAAGTAGATTTTTAAAATTAGTTTCAGCCCTGTATCAGCAAGTTTCCTTTTTCCATCCTAAGATTTACAGTTAATGTCCACAGCCATCTCATTAATCATCAGCTATCATTAATATTCAGTTAATTGGGTATATCAGAACATCGACAATGTTTGACACTTCAAAAGTTCAGATGTTCCTTGACATTTATGTATTGGGCAAGATATAACAAATTAAGTGCCCAAATACGCACATAAATTCAATGATTATTTTCAGTAGTTGATGTTTTAAAACCAAGTACTAAAATTAAAATGAACAATGTAAAACACCCACTGTCTAGGTATTCAGTTGTGGTGCTGAGATTCCTAATATAAATGGTGAGTATCATCAAACAGTCAAGATCGTGAAGAGACAGGAAAATGTTCAAGGAAAAATAAACCACACAATATCTTGAGAATAAGTCTTTTGTTTTAAATAAAAAAAAATCAAATATTTTTAGAAATAGGACTTCCTTGGCAGACTTTTTGAGGTAAATGCCTGTTTTGTGCCGAGCTGCCATGCAAATCCTTTTTTTGGGACAATGACACACATGTCATTGTGACATCAAAGAATGATCCAGCACTAAAATATGCAAATTGATGCCAGATGTTTTTTTTTACTTTTTTTGTAACAGAAACTTGTGACTGGAACAGAGAGTGTGTATAAAGTAAGGAAAAACAGCTCATCGTTTTTTGGTTTGGAAACCTTATTTCCAGTAATCAGCACCAGGCTTGTTGAGTATTAAATTGAGATCAAGTTTGGTCCTCAGAATAATTCGTCCATGCAATATTACCTTCTTTCTGTAGGTGTCTATATACTAAGAGCAAATAAGAATAATCAAATAAGGAAATCGAAATGAGAAATAGTTTCCTTTTGGTTGAATTCTACGTGTAATGCTAGGGCATCCTGTTACAGAAGATTATGGTTTCCAAGGTCTTCAACCTTTTCACAGCCATCATTAGACAGGAACAAATTAATATCAGCTTATATCTTAGTCTATCCCCACCCTTTTCTTCCTCTTGACCTTTTCCTACATGAGTTTGATAAAGTAGGTTCCTTTCGTTTCCTGCACAAGTTTCATAAGGCAAACCCATAGTGCGTCTTGCCACTTCGATATTGATTGACTGCAATATTCATCCCCTGAGTAATAAAATCCGTTCTTCTGACATCTTGGTCATTGCTGTGAGTTATGGTTCTAAATCAGCAGGTCCATAATGACTGTGATGCGTCGTGCAATGATATTACAGCCATATTGATGGCTGCCATTACCCACAATTCTCCGTTTGCTTAGCCAGTAATGTTGTTATTGAAAAAAGAAAAAGGTCAACAAAGCCAACTCATGGTGATGTATACTCGTGATTTCAATTATTTTATATTCGGCCATTTTGGAGATAATGATAATTGCATATTTCAGAAAATGGCTTAATCTAATTTTCCTGAAAGAATGCATTTACAGCCATTCATGTCTGCCCCTGTTGCCATCTTTCTCTGTAAGTATTCAGAGGTGACCCACGCAGGGGGGACCCAGAATTAGCCCAGTCATTCTTTCTTTCTGTTTACATGAGGGCTATTTCATACATAACACAGCATCAATGCAAAGACCAGCCTTCATCCATAGCCAGAAAAGGTTGACTGTCTCTCCTCCATCAGGTTCACCGGCAGTACTCAGAACAGGATACATACTGTGGAGCTATGCAAGATTCAGAGTGGTCACTCTGTGACCCCTTAGGTCCATGCTTAGTCAACCTGTAAAATTCACATACCTGTAAACTGAGTTTCAGATGATGGGAGAATGATTGGAAAAGTCCTTGAGTGTCACTTAAAGACCTACACATGATTCATTGCCAAAGGACGCCTAGTAATGGCTTAACCACTTTCCACTGAGGGATGGCCTCCAGTTCTAGACCAGGCAGAAAGGAAGTAGGTCTGCAATGCATTGTGGGTGCCCATACAACAACCAGCACTGAACACATGCATTAATCAAGGTGTTGCTGAGAAATGGTACTTGCCTTCCTCTGGGTATTGGGTTCTTTCAGGCAATAGCCTTGACTGATGTGTGTTTTTTCCTGGTGCTAATAGTTGTTTTAGCTATTGGGGGATACCATTAATCTATTCAATAAAACAATGGCTGTTCAATGACAGAGCCCTATTACAGAATGTACAGAATCAGCTTCAGTTATGGCCAAATAACATCAAGCCAAACCAATACCTAAGTTCGGAAAATAATACATGTACCTGCTAACTTGTGACTTGCTAAACACTTCAGTGAGACGATAGTCTATTTCATTCTCAAAGATATGGCTTTGTAAATGCAGCAAAATAGTAAATCGTGTCTTTTATGAATGTCATGCTTGTGATAAGTAAGGGGAGGATCTGATGACAACTAGGACGAACCCCAATTACAACTGCATCTGAAGTCATGATGGTAAAGTTATTGAGTGGATGTCCCTGAAAGGTTATAGCACACAGAAGGACAATATGAGCACCAGTGAAGTAATCCAAACAGCGCCCTCTAATGTCCCGACAGTGAATTAAGACTCACAAGTTTCAGTGCATCAGAAAGTGACCCCTATATAGCACAGTATGAATTATTTGCTACAGCACGTGATATATCATGCTATCGAGCATATCAACGATATCATAGGAAAAATATCACGTACACAAAGCCAGCTGTGGCAGACTATGCTACACTGGTCTGTCATACATACCTTAGGGTAGAAAATGATGCTCGGTATCGCACAACATTAGCACAGATGTCTTGTACCACATAACATTGAAGTAGGTCAATGGATTCACTATGTCAGCGGTTTTCAACCTTTTTTCTGAAGACTCGCCATGAATGCTCATTTATCTTCAACTCATAATTAATGAGTCTTGAGTGAGTTGTTGATCTAATAAACTAAAGGATTGAAAACATATTAAAGTCAATGTAACTTTTCAATTATATTAAGTCGTACAAGGCTTCGGTTGATAGAAATTAAGTTCAATACTAATTTGTTTTGTTTTGCTAATTCCAAATATTTTCAGATAGTCATAAAATATGCCAGACAAGGAAAATTCTATTTTTATTATGATTAAGTTGTCATTGATTAATTGAACTGATGCCCGCTGCCTCGAGTCACTGGCTTCCTGGAATAGATGGCGGGCTTACCATGACCCTGCACTAGATAAGACAATATCTTTTCACTATTACAGGCATTGCTGACATAAAACACATAAACTGACATTTGTTCTTAGCTAACCTAGTTATTGTCATTTTGAACTGAGATGATCAAAACCTCAGCTAATCATATAGTCAGATTTTTTATATAGTAAGTTTTTATGAGATCAGCTGGAAAGAAAAGTGTATATAGAGGGAGTGATATTTCTGCTAACAGTGAGCCCAGTGTTTCTGTAGCTTAACTGGTAACTGTGACCCTGGTGTTTCTGTAGCGTACCTGCTAGGTGTGAGTCTGTTATTTCTGTAGCTTACCTGCTGGCTGTGAGCCTGGTGTTTCTGAAGCTTACCTGCTAGCTGGGACCCCAGGTGTTTCTATAGCTTACCCGCTGCCCCTTACTCCTGTGTTTCTGTAGCTTACCTGCTAGCTATGAGCCCGGTGTTTCTGTAGCTTACCTGCTAGCAATGACCCCGGTGTTTCTGTAGCTCACCTGCTAACTGGGACCCCAGGTGTTTCTGTAGCTCACCTGCTAGCAATGACCCCGGTGTTTCTGTAGCTTACCTGCTAACTGGGACCCAGGTGTTTCTGTAGCTCACCTGCTAGCAGTGACCCCGGTGTTTCTGTAGCTTACTTCCTAGCTAGGACCCCGGTGTTTCTGTAGCTTACCTGCTAACAGTGACCCCGGTGTTTCTGTAGCTTACCTGCTAGCTGTGACCCCGGTGTTTCTGTAGCTTACCTGCTAACTGGGACCCCAGGTGTTTCTGTAGCTCACCTGCTAGCTGTGAGCGTGGTTTTTCTGTAGCCTACCTGCTAGCACTCACCCTGGTGTTTCCATAGCTTCCCTGCTAGCTCTGACCCCGGTGTTTTTGTAGTTTACCTGCTAGCTGTGTGCCCATTGTTTATGTAGCTTACCTGCTAACTGTGAGCCTGGGTCTTCACTAGCTTACCTGCCACCGCTGACCCCGGAATTTCTGTAGCTTACCTGCCAGCTCTAATGACTCTGGTAACTCTGACCCCAGAGCCTGTCTGGGGACCGTAACCGCGGTGTTTCTGTAGTGCATATGATAACTCTGACCTCATTAGTGACCTCATCTGTAGACACCCGATCTGAAACCATTGTTTCTCTAACATGCTGATTTTATTTCTTTTTCATTTCCAGTTCTGTTATATTCCATTTGTTAAATTAGATAAGCCATTACTGTCAGAAAGGGGAACTGGTAAATTCATGGTGGCCTCCTCAAATAGCACATAAAGTTGCAATCTTTCCCCACTAAATATCAATGACAGGTCTCATTATGTGTGATGGATATGACTCATAATTAGACTCAGTGCTGCTTTGGACTATTAACACAAATGTGTGAGAATGTGTTTTCCCCTCATGTCCCATTTGCTTGGCTGCACACCTTCAACATTTCTCCCCACCTGCAGTGTCTGTGGCCTCCCTAATTGACAGATAGATAAAGAAAGCTGCAGAACAGGAGGTCTGGTTGATTTTTTTCATTATGATATGTCCATAGAATCTTCTCAGCTCAGTGTCCAAGGGACTTGATTCTCCTACCAAATCTGTGAAAATGTTCCATATTCTGCAAACATTATTGAGTGTTTTTCTTTATATTTAAAAGTATAATGTAAATACAGCATCACCAGTTTGATTAAAATTACATTAATTTTTATTTTATTATTGTATCCATGAAACCATTTCCCTGTTGTTTCATAATTTTAGTATTGAGATGTATAGCTTGCTTGAAATAAAGTGGGGCTTAATTACATGGACAGCCCATTTTGTGTCAAATTAGTGTCTACAGTTTATTAGTATCAATATATTCATGCAATATATTTTCATATTGGGTGGCACAGAAAATAATAAATCACACTTCTTGGTAATCGGTTCTTAATGAAATCATTGATCAGTATTATTTAATGCATGCATACTATTCAATGTCAGGGCCAATGTAATATATGAAAAACTAAATTAAATGAATTCAGAATAGTCAGTCTAAAGCTCCAAATGAGATTACCATCCCTCTAAAATAGGCAGGCGCACTCGTGGAATTAGAACATAATAGTAATATCATATGTTTAGCATTTATTAGAGATACCATGATCACGAAGGGAGTTCACTCAGGGCGAGGCTCAGCCATTGCACTGCGACTGTGCTGCCCCCTGCAAATTCCCCAAATGTTTTCTAGTAGTGGGGGACTGCATTCGGATCCTCCCCTGATTTTTTTGTAGTGATAGCCAAATGAAGCTTCATGAACCATTTACTGTATTTTCTGACCCCACTAGATGGTGCTCTCTGTTCATAAAAGGGCTCAAAGCACGCCCCAAAGCAAACCAAGAGCACCATCTAGTGGGGTCAAAGAATACAGCAAATGGTTCATGAAGCTTCATTTGGCCATTAGTATTTTTTTTGTTTTTTGGGGGTGGCAGGGTGGAGAGCAGTGTGTGGCTGTCCACAGACCCCTGAGCGAGGCCCTTAATCCCCAGCTCCACAAGCACCATAGGTGGCTAACCCATTGCTGTGACCCCCAAGTTTGCTCTCACCTGTATATGTGTCTTTGTGTGTCTCAGGGACAGCAGGATGGGGTAAGCGATTATCATCATCATCATCATCATCATCATCATCATCATATGCATAGTAAATAGCATTAAGTGCATTCTGGTGTCATTTCCATTTTATTTATACTTATAGCATAGATGATTACCTATAAGGAATGCATTTTTGAAAAAGAAAGGGTTTGGCTATGAATCAGGGAGCAGCAGGTGTGAGATAAGTTAGATATCCCAGCTCCATGACCTCCAAGAGAACGTGTTTGTGGAGGAGGCTCTGTAAGTTACTGTGCAGGACTCTTCAGTAACTTGCGATCAGATGTTGCTTGTCTCCCACAGGACGTACGCAGAGATATTAATGGTCTCTCAGTGATGTTGGAGCACAGGTGTTGAGCTACCCTCACTTGGAACATGGATCATACTATGAGGAAATATCTGAATTGTTTCATAATTGAAGTGGCAGAGTTCAGCGTAGGAACTAGCCAAAGGACCTGTGTGCAGGAATTTCTGTTATTTGTCCAGAACCGACTAACTACAAGTTGTATTTCTTGGGCAAACTGTACACAACAAACTAAAGCAGGGACACAGTCAAGGAAGGGCATCCATGCAATATACTTCTGAATGCTGGGAAAAGTTTTGTAGATTATATTTCAATAGATTTCATGAGGAAAGGGATTAAAGTTGGGATAGGGTTAGGGTTTGACTTGGAGCTAGGTTTTGGGTTCGGAATAGGGTTATAGTTAGAGATGATGATGATGATGGTATAAAACGTTGAGAAGCAGGAAAGCAATGACTCCATTTTTAATGGAAACATCGCATATCCCTCTCCTGGGACTTTGCAGGTTGCTTTCGTAACTTCCTAATTTAAACATTCATTAGTCAAAATATTTTTCAGCCATCCTACTTTCGATACATTTTTGCTGGTGCAAAGCCCATTGTGTCCTGTTAGTGAGTTTGTTGGTAAATGGTTTCCAGCACGCTGACACAGGTGCAGGATGATAAATCGGGCCCTATGAGCTTTCGGTGTGGGAAAACAACTTTGTGACATGTTTACGTTACACAGAGTTTAAAATGACACATTTACAAGCCTTACACTGGGCTACAAATCAAATAACAGTTTCATACTTTTAACGTGCGTCTTTATGATATTGTATAATTTCCAGTTAAATAGTATAACATTATGATGCTTTTGTTATTTTAATTTTTTTTTTTTTACCTGATAGGTGTATTTTAAGGAGAAGCTTTGATGCTTGAACTTGTTCAGTTGTTTGATGTCCCTTATATTGTTGTTGCACTCAAGTATTCTTGGTGCCTTGTTGGGCTCACAGGCAATGCAACCAGCCCCCACCCCTCGACTCCTCAAGTAAACAGCACTTGGCCCCACTGGCTCCTACATGCAATAAGTTGCTTTTGCTGAGTCCTGGGGGGCTCCGTCACAGCTATGGCAGTAGAGGTGGTCAGGAAAGCTGCGTTTTTCTTGGTCATGTGTTCAATGTGGGGGTGGAGGCCAATTGAGATGCATTAATGGTCCAAGAGAAAAAAAGAACGCTAGGCATTTCCTGCATGAACACTTACAGGCTGCTCAGAAAACTTTTAAGGGATGAATGATGTTTTTAAAAGCTTTTGATGTCAGATGACTTCAATGGAAGTATTTTTTGCTCTGCGTAAAAATAGTACCTGAGTGGCTTGAGTAAATCATTTGGTTAAAAAGCATATCAATTCTGTTTCTCCTGAATAAAGGAGCTATCAGCTAGCCAATATAATCTGTACCTAAAATCTAACATGTCAGTAATTGAAGTGAATTACGTTGAAGGGCCCTTAATTACAAGAGAAAAAAAAATCATGTTTGTTTCATATCCTTTAAAGAAAGCCTACTTCATTTCCTGATGCTCTTTGGTAGCCCAGCATCAATCTCAAACCCGACCTCTAGCTCTTAGATCCATATCATCCACATTAAATATTACAGCTTTCAAAAAGAGCAGTGGCAAAAATTTGGCAAAATTTGTAGCTGGACAAATAGGTGAAGCATTATCTACAGGAGTTACTTCAGTCTGTGTGTGTTGCTGAACAATGGGATGCTGGGATTTATTTAAAACCTCAGGGTGAGGAGCAAGTAGGAAATTCAGTACACCAGGTTCTAATTAGCCTAGCTTGCTATGGACCAGGAGGCTGATAATGTGGAGCACAATATTAAAGAAAAACAAATGACAACTGCTATCTCAAATCAACGTTTGAACCCACAACCTTGGACAAATCAAACTACGCCCCTTTCTGTTCCCAGCATATCTTAGTAACCAATTATTGCTGCCATTTATAACCAAGACATTAACGTAATAAATTGCTTTTGGGCTTTATAGCTGGATCATTTGAAATGGAAGGGAAATACATTGTAAAATGTGATTATTTTAAACCTACTGAAATTGGAGCATTTTCCAACATAACATAAAAAAGTGAGGGGCTGATTCAATATGACAAAATATTATTACTCAAAAATGTGTCAGAATGTAATATAATCTCATATTTCTTGTATTTGCATATTTAATGCTTCTAATCATGTAGGACAACGTTCACACTAGGCTGGTGTTACCGATACAGAGGATTAAGTGTGTTAATGGGATGTTCAGCCACTAAGAAACTTTAACTGGATATTGACCTTGTAAATCGTGCAAAGTTGACCAGGGTAGTGATCATGGTCACTCATTTCAGAAGGGTTCTACTGTATGTGTTTAAACTTTATGTTTTACCATTCTTTGATTGTCTTACCATTCCTTAAGATTAAGTAGAACACTGTTGAATGTTGGCATATAGTGTTCTGCATATGTTTATGTGGAATAAGTTTGTGTTTAAATATCAGTTCTAATTGTGTGTAGGTCAGATACTGCTTTTGTTATTTTGAATATCCTACAGTATATAACTGATATACTGTATTTCACTTTCAAATCAGGAACTTCTTGTCTTGTTTAAGGAGTGTAGCTCATCAGTCATCCATATACTATATCTGGCAACTAATAGCCTCAACCACTCTGGAGTTCTTGCATTAGGCTTTACAGAAAAGTTACATTTGTAAAGTAAAAGCAGACTGCGGTAGCAGATTGAATTAAGGATGTCTACAGTGCCAGTACATCTGTCACGTCACGTGGAAGGAAAGGATTCTAACGAGGGACAGAAATGATTCAGGTCGTGATGTTTGCCTTTAGGATCAGGGATTATGAACAGGACACTGCTGGGAAGAAACAGGAGGGTTCCAGAGGACAAGCAGCAACCCCTGCTGGTCATACTGGGGATGGACAGGATCTGTCACGCAAAAATGTGTCACAGCGCGCAGCGGTCAAAGTTAAATAAAGTTCATCTTTGACCACAGTGTTCGCACAAGCTCCCCAAGCGGCGTGCGGCATGGAGCGCAGCGTACTGCGCACCGTGTTTGGTCTGAAACCGGCTTTAGCTTATTAAGGACCATCTGAGCCTGATTAAGGGAGGCTTGGAACGAACACATTCTGGCAGGTGGGGCGCCAGGACAGGATTGAGAACCACTGGCCTAGTGGTGAATGGCAGAGGATTCAGGTGGCAGCAAGGAGACCACCCAGGCAAGAAAGGGAGACAAGGTGGGTGCCAAGAGGACTCTAGGAGACTAGGTGGGCGCCAGTCACCTGGAGGTGAGCAGTGCACAGCCGGGGCACCTGGAAAGTGAGTCGGGCACTCCCTGTGGGAGGGAAAATGAAGCAGAGCAGGCTGAACAGTACACAACAGTGTTCCGACCAGGGGAGTGGTCTTACCTGGGTCAGGTTTGGGTGGCACAGCGGTGGCTTATCCTGGGCAGGGCTCTAGAGGCGCAGTGGCTATTGTCCCTAGGCAGGCCTCTGGAGGTACAGCAGTGGCTTCCCCTGGGCAGGGCTCTAGAGGTGCAGTGGCTACTGTCCCTAGGCAGGGCTCTGGAGGTACAGCGGTGGCTTAGCCTGGGCAGGGCTCTAGAGGCGCTGTGGCTACTGTCCCTAGGCAGGGCTCTGGAGGTACAGCGGTGGCTTCCCCTGGGCAGGGCTCTAGAGGCACAGTGGCGACTGTCGTTAGGCAGGGCTCTAGAGGTACAGCGGTGGCTTCCCCTGGGCAGGGCTCTAGAGGCACAGTGGCGACTGTCGTTAGGCAGGGCTCTGGAGGTACAGTGGTGGCTTCCCCTGGGCAGGGCTCTAGAGGCACAGTGGCGACTGTCGTTAGGCAGGGCTCGGGAGGTACAGTGGTAGCTTCCCCTGGGCAGGGCTCTAGAGGCACAGTGGCTACTGTCCCTAGGCAGGGCTCTGGAGGTACAGCCGTGGCCTCCCCTGGGCAGGGCTCTAGAGGTGCAGTGGTGACTGTCCCTAGGCAGGGCTCTGGAGGTACAGCCGTAGCTTCCCCTGGGCAGGGCTCTAGAGGCGCAGTGGCTACTGTCCCTAGGCAGGGCTCTGGAGGTACAGCCGTGGCATCCCCTGGGCAGGGCTCTAGAGGGGCAGTGGTGACTGTCCCTAGGCAGGGCTCTGGAG
>JAODLD010000040.1:18183238-18227878 GCA_026781065.1 Mormyrops boulengeri | reverse complement strand
GTGGTGACTGTCCCTAGGCAGGGCTCTGGAGGTACAGCCGTGGCTTCCCCTGGGCAGGGCTCTAGAGGTGCAGTGGCTACTGTCCCTAAGCAGGGCTCTGGAGGTACAGCGGTAACTTCCCCTGGGCAGGGCTCTAGAGGTGCAGTGGTGACTGTCCCTAGGCAGGGCTCTGGAGGTACAGCCGTGGCTTCCCCTGGGCAGGGCTCTAGAGGTGCAGTGGCGACTGTCCCTAGGCAGGGCTCTGGAGGCATAGCGGTGGCTTCCCCTGGGCAGAGCTCATGAGGCACTGGTCAGCTGAGGTGGCAGCCACGGGCACAGCCCGATTCCTCTACTTCTTCTTGCTTCGGGCAGAGTGGGGACTTGTGGTGAGGTGAGGAGAGCTGGTGGGTTGAGCTGTGGAGAGCCGGTGGGATGAGCTGTGGAGAGCCGGTGGGATGAGCTGCAGCAAGCTGTGGAAAGCCAGTGGGCTGTGCTGCAGCGAGTTGTGCTGCGGCCAGCCGTGGAAAAGCACCAGACTAAGCGGCTTCACGCTCAAGTAGCCGCTGCATGTCCCCCATACAGCGTTGGACCTTCTCTGCCTCCTGGGAATTGCACCTGGGGTGAGCCCTGCTAGCATCTCCCCTGCCTGCATGAAGAGTGCCCAGGCCTAGGGCACCCTCCACATGGCAGGATTTAGCCTCCACTCCAGGTGGGCATCCAGGAGGGAGAAGAATTTCTCAGCTCGCATGCAGGGTGGCTTGGGAGGGATCAGCGTGAGCATTGGAGAAGCGATGTGCAGCAGGACCGTGGCAAGCTCTGCAGAACTAGGAGTCCTGCTCAGCATCAGCTTGGGCTTGACTGCAGTCAGCCTCCTTTTCCAGCGCCGTAACCCATATGGAGCTGGCACCAGTGGGACTATCCACATAGCAGGCAGCTCCGCTAGCTCGCTGGGATCATCAGGCTCCTCCAGATTGCTATCACTTATTGAGTCAATTATTGGATTGCCCATGAGCCACCGAGGTGAGCAGGGAAGAGGCTCGGGTTGAGAAAGGAGGCTGGGTGTGGTTTTAGATCACACAGGCAGAGATCCAGAGGGGCTCCAGAGAATAATTGCTAGGCAATTTGTGGAGTCCGGTCATTCTGTCACGCCGTGATGGACGAAGGACTCTGGGGCAGGTGTCAGGAGAGCAAAAGGGGCTTTATTACCAAAACAGGAGCAGGGAAACAAACAGGACCACAAGGGGTCAAAATGGGAAGATTAACTCTCAGATGAGCACAGGCAACAGGAGGGCTGACATTAATGACCGGACTGGGGAACACAGGACTGGGAAGCACGTATATATGGGGCTAATGAGGGACTGATATGATTCAGGTGTTGACATTTACAACAATAGGATCAAGGATTATGTACAGGACACAGCTGGGAAGAAAACAGGAGGATTCTGGAGGACCAGCAGCGACACCTGCTGGTCATACCAGGGAATGGATAGAACAGGTTGTGACAACATCTCCTTGCTGGAATAGAATCACAGAGGACAGTCACCTGCTACAGGGAAAATTAGGTTTGGGATCTGGACTTCTCACTGAAGATTAAGTGCTTTGGTGATCTTAACCATGATTTGGAGAGGTGTGGTCTTTGAATTACATAGAACAGAGGAGTATGCATATTTTCTGGGTATCAGCTGAAGCTGTGGGAATCCTGAAGCCATCAGTCCTTGATGAAGGGCTCAGGTCACAGATGGAGTTCTCGAAGAGTGATGATGGATGATACCTGAGGCCTGGAGGAAATGGGAGGGGAATGGAGAGGCTCTGGGTGCTGCAGGGAAGTTGCACGCTGAGCTTAGCTGTCTAGGATGCTGTAATGGGGGTTGTGATCCCGTCTTCAGCAGAAGATGGCCTTGGGACATTGAGGACTGCTGCTCTAAGTCCTGCTTCTCAGTAAAGGTGTGTGGGAGAGCTAATCATCTCAGTAAACAGGAAATAATACATATACACTTAATGTATGGAGACTGTGTAGAGCCTGCATCAGTAATGTGACTTGGGTTTGTTTTATAGCCCCTGCTCAGTGATGACCAGCAGAGCCAGCAGGAGGTGAGCCCTGTGTGTAATGACTTCTTTATACTTATATGGAACAAGGGCAGCAAATTAAGTTTAATTATTTATGCGTAATTATTAAGTTTAGATTTGATGGTGTAACCATCCATCTTTGGATTAGCAGACCATTATTCTTCTATGTATTAATAGAAAGCGATTCATCAGTTGCCTGTGTTAATTGTTAATTGTTGCATCTGTGGAAAGTAGATAAAGTTTCATGAGAAGAGAGGGCAGCCTTGACCAAAGACAAGGAGAGAAAATGGTTTTTCTTGCATGCTGTTACATGTTTATTACTCTTTTTGTTTTTGACTGATGCGTTTTCTAGTAGTATGTCTGCATATTTTTTGGACTGTTGATCCTATTTTACATATTTAAGAAATGAACAGTTTATGCTCCAGTGTTTTTCATATTTGAGATTCTAGTTCAGCAAACTCAGGTGGTATTAGTTGGAGAACACAGACAAGAAAGAAATAAGCAGAAGACAAATGGTTCCACAATACACTCTCTGCTGGACTGTTATGGAAGCAATTAAATATCTTCTTCACAGTTGTTTCCATTGCACTTGGTGTCATAACTGTCGTAAAAAGAGTGCTAACTATTCAGTGTGTAAGAGCTCCCCCTAGTGGTCAGAGTCAAAACACATATCTGTCGTGTCACTGGAATAATGGTGCACTGGTGTCTTAAACTCACTGCAGGAGAAATGCACCATAGTACCAACACACACTGGAATTGTGGCGCACTGGTGTCACTAACAATGCATCCTTTGACAACGTTAAACTGAAATATGCCTGAAAGGACACTACATTTATCACACATATTAAACAATAATGTGAAACGGCCACCGGGAAATTGGCAGAAAATGAGTTGCTTAACACCTTGACTAGAGTAATAAGCATTGCAAAATTCCCATTATCGTGAATGGTCAGGCAGTTGACCTACTGGACTGCTTTCAATCTCCCGGTCGCCCAAGTCACTCTGCAAAAAAGGGCCACTTACTAACGACTTCCAGTCTTTAGTAAGTGTCACACTGAGACGTTTTTGCAGCCACACTGAACACATATGAGAATAAAAATACAGACAAATGAAATGTATCAGATTTCCCAACGTGGGTTCCCGTGTGTTCCTCTCTTACTGTTCAGCACTGCAAAATATCCATCCATTCAATGAGACAGTTCAGACAGCTCTCACCTCACAAAAGACCAATTCCCACCTATTTAAACCGACCAGATCACTTAACACCAAAAGACAGCAGCATACAGAAATATTAACCTGAAAACATAGACAATGGGCTCAGTCATGACTGTGTCACTGCCCTTCACAGCATGTGGAAAACAGGATTCATTCTGTCCTCCACATACTTCATATTACTGGTAAGGAGGGTTTTCCTTGCCTTCTGTGCTTGTATGCAACCTATGACTCACTGTCAATGGGTTATGGCGCTTCCTCGGGTTTTATAATGATTCAGTAACTGCTCGCATCTCGAACACTGAGTGCAGAGTACAATATTCTAGCTAATGAGATGTTTTGTGTGTCATCATCAGTCTGCGTCGGCTGTAGGCCTTTCGATAGATGGCCGTGCTGTGCTTCTGATTCCCGCGTGTTTGGCCTGTTCTTCGGGGCCAAACTATGCAGAGCTGCGTGAGGGGAAGTCAGTAGCCCTGAGTGATGTTTCTGCTAAGACAGCTGAAGAGGAAGCGGCACGAGGCGGGATCTGAAAATAGTGCATGCACATAGATTTAACTGCCGCGTCCTTGCTGCCCATTCAGCAGAAGTTCTGCGGGGTCTACCAGGCAACGTGTGCGCATGAGGAGCCTGCCCAGCTATGTGTACCGCAGGAGTAAACCAGAGTAAAGTTCCTCTTCATGAAAAACAACTCTGATCCCTTCATCAGCTAGGCTGCAGCTACAAGCCATGGCTCTCCGTCTAAGGAGATTTACCTAGCAGAGAGTTCTGTGCTGTACATGATCAATTCAGCCTGTCTTGTAAAAAAAAAAAAAGGCTGTATCTTCAAGGCAACAAATGCTAGAGATGGACCTTTCGGTAACTTATCTGAGGTTACCAGGCTGAACGAAGCAAGCAGGAAAAAAAAAAAAAAAAAACCAACAGCTATGGAAACATTCCAGATAATTCCCTTGTGGCATGTTATGGGAAAATAAGGGTGAGTCTTTAGCAAAAGAAGATAACCGACAGAATGTATTTTACTGCATGCTGGGCTGAAATAGCAGTTTATAAGGTGGTCAGAGCTGGGGGGGAGGGGGGACTTTAAAGACTGAGATTAATATTAAAATGAAAGAACTCAGTGATAGTGGAACTCAAGAGGACCCCTGTGCTTAATGCTTCAAAAAGGCCCATGATAGCAATTCTCTTCAAGAAGATAAAATTCCTGCAGCCATTATGAAAATGTCCTTCTTGCAATGTAACACCCTGTGAGGTGATTTAGATCAGTTTGCTGATTGTTGAGGGATATTTTCGTTGTGTAACAATTTATAGTCCCAGCAACTCATAACAATTCTAGTATGGATGCAAAAATTTCCTAAATTTCCTTCGGGATGAATAAAGTATCTATCTCTATCTATCTATCTATCTATCTATCTAAAAGCCATCATCTGGAATACCAGTGTACCTGAAATGTAGGAAAAAGTCAGTATGTTTCATTCAGAGCTATTGTGCAGTTTTATTCAATCGTTCATTCTGGAGAAATGGAAAAAGTACGGTTCTTGTTATCCCATGCTTTACTAAGATGGTTCATACATGCCCCCAGAAGTTACCAGATGTGTTTCCACATTTCTCGCGCTTGACGAATATTTCTCTATTCCCCAAAGAACATCGGGGCAGCGTCATAGCTAGTGGCAAGATGCTGACACAGGAAGCAGGAAACATGGAGCTTGGGGCCAACATTACGGAGGATACAGCCTTAAAAAGAAATAAAAGATGCCTGACAGTCTGTCGACAGCGGATCGCAGCACAAAATAAAGGGAAATTGGAGCCTGGGAACTTAGAGATTTACAGCAAACATAAACAAATAAGCTAACGGCTTCTGGAGAAGACCAGAACAGAAATTGCAGGAAAGACAAGTCCATGGGCGAGGCAGAGCAAAGCCACAGCCCGAGGAAAACAGGATGAGTGAAACAGCCCAAGAGCCACACAGAGATCTGGCAGGGAGGGAACCCTGGAAATCTGCAGCTCATTGGGAGGCAAACAGCAGCAACGAGTGCGAGCCCACTTCCTGAAGACGGTGTGGACCTTGTGGATCTGACGCGAGACTGTGAGGACTCCTGGTCTTCCCAGTGCTCTAAGAATAAACTGGCTTGACTGGCTGTACTGGGATAGTCTAAACACTTCCTTCCCAAAGCAATTTTAGATACCGGGCATATACCCATTTTAAATAAGCACTAATCGAATGCAGGGTCTCAGAGAGCCTGAAGCCTATCCCAGAATGCACAGGTCAGACTTGTGACAGGGTGTCAGTCCATCACAGGGCACACACTTGAGTAATTTAATGACACAGATTCACCAAATGCTGCGTTTCAAAGCTGAACAAAAACAGAGAGAACCAGAATCCAAGCTAAAGGCAGGCAGGTGTGAGGCCACCAACTGAGACCCCCTGGTACTGACCAGTTACTGCTACAATGTAACCAAACGATCAGGCACATGCACCATGGCAGTAATTATACTTCCCACCCCTTTGAAACTTTCCTGTACATAAACTCCTGGGATCGGGGCTCCGGCCTCCATGTCCGACCGTCCGAAAATTCAAACTGACGAGAGCAGATGTCGTTAGAGCTGAATCTGCTGGTGACCTGGTGTTTGGCATTAATGTGCAACTGTGACACTGATGACAGAGCCGGCACGGCGGAAATGCCATAGCAATGCCGGAGCAGCTGTCTCTGTGCCTCCCACGGCGCCCCCCCCCATCAACAAGGGCCACTGTCATGCCCCCAGTGCCAGACCCCCTGCCACCAAAAATTAGCAAGTGTCCACTCAGTCCTGGCTCCATCAGCTGCCTTGTCTTAGCAAGCCTAATATTACTTATCCATCTGTCCATCCATCTTTGTTTATCTTGGTCAGGGTCACGGAGGGGAGACCTGGAACCAATCCCAGGCAGCAAAGGGCACGAAGCCGGGGAACATCACAGGGCATGCTGTAATCTGTGAAGTGGATTCTAACCATGCGGCTGAGTGCCAGACGGTTCACTTGTTGAGAAAACAAGTTACTGTACGTTACGACACGTGAACAATGTCTCAGCTGGGTTATAAATGGGTGGAATACATTACTATTACCTGTGTAATTGAAAACAATCGTTTCATTATATCAGTCACCCGTATCATTATGAGAAAATGTAAATGAATCTTGGCTCAACTATTCCCAGGTTAATGGTCTGAGCCTCATCAAAAAGGATAGAGGGAGTTTAATGACCTGCTGTCCTGTGTTCTCCATCCCTTTCAGCTGTTTGATGGATGCCCCTTCATCTCAGAATGTCATTCTTAGCACTTGTATAATTCTTTTCATCTGTCTAGTTTTGTTTTCTGCAGGTAAAAGAAGGATTGTAGAAGCAGCATAACAAATATGATATGCAACACAACAGCAACGCACCACACTGGTGTCAGCGACAGACACATGTCTGCGAATTCGGAGTGTGTTCTCTGCGCTTGTTTAGAAAGAAAGATACAACTCGAAGAAGAAACAAGGTGGCTTTAAGAGCAAAGCGCAAAACATCAAACCAAAAGGAAAAACCTCTCACCTCGTCATCACATATACAGTGTGTTCACAAATATCTGAAAAATATTTCCTATTCAGGGAAATTATATAATTAGCCTTTAAGTCTTGATTCTGCTGCTTTACTCATTATTAATTTAGACCTCGATTCCAAATCCAGGCCTTGTTTTCAGTTCTCCCAGGTAGTTAGTTCAATAATTACAGATTCTGATTGGCTACAGGGGCTTCACACCTGGCTCACAGGTAAAGGAAGGCTGGAAAATCAGCAGGGCTGGGACCGTGATTTGAATAGCCCTGGTCCAGAGAAAAACTGAATTGAAAAAGGTGAAAATACATTTTGACAGTTGAAGATCACGTGATAAAAAGTTATGCATCTGTACATCCCTTACAGTTATCGGAAGTTAAAAAAGAGTTTACACAGTTAGCTTTTTGGTTCAATACCATGCAGTACGTATTAGTGAACAATTGTTGTAATTATTGTATGATAAAAGATAATTTAGATTTATTCAGTGAACGACCTTGCACATTTGATGTGTCCCATTTGGACATTTTTACAGCAGAAGGTTACCTAAATTTAATTTATGCATGAAAGCATTGGCTATGTGTCTTACAGCATAAAGACAGCATTGCAAAGGCATACGGGAGAGCAGCAGGTATGAAGCGCACACACACACACACACACCAAGCTAAAGCGTGTGTGGAACCAGCAGGACAGACTCAAAATGGACCCGAAAGGGGATGCTGATGGAGGAGGATGGCCACATCTCCACTGGACAGAATCTCTGTGGCAGGTACACGGTATCCATCAGCAGCGGTTAATCTAATCTGCCTCCCTTCTGCTCCATCTCCTCTCCAGCAGACGGAGGCTGACACAAAGATGGAGGTGAAGAAATTTTAAGCTGTCTGAGATACCTTCTGGAGAGTGACAGGAACTCAGGACCAGTGACATCTTAGGTGTAAAAAGAGCTGATGTATCAGCATCGGGCACATGTGAGCTACATATTTTTATAATAGTTTTTAGTTAACAGTTTTCGGGTTTTCTAAGAAATAATTACACGTTTTTTTAAAACCCAGATGGGAAAACAGAAGGTAATTTCCATGGTCAATGACACCCAAAAACAGGAGCCTATGTCAGACTGCTTCTGTTTGACTAAGAAGGCATCATAGGTGTGGAACTGATCGCGCAGAGCTTCACTGAGAACAACGGATGGCCCAAAAATTGACAGAGTGTCGGAGAGCTTGTCACGCCACAAACTGCACTCTGTCTGCTCCCAGTGGGCTCCAGCGGTCAGCCACCTGTGTGTTTTACAGGGACGTCTAAGAGACAGTAATCTAATTATTATTGTAAAAATGGAATGGAAAAAAAAAAATAATAATTTAAAACTGCACCAGTGTGAGTATAAGTACCCTTTTAAATTAGAGTTATTAAACCTGATTATCTTTACAGTGACTGTTGCTGATGCCCTAATATTGTTGTTTGTCGATATATAAACTGAGAAAAAGGATTTTTTTTTCATAACTGAAAAAAATGGTACTGTCCAAAAGCCTTAGGCAGTCCAAGAAAATAATGTTTAAATAATGCTGATGTAAAACTATGATATTTTGTGTGTGAAAGTGTCAGCTTAGCCATTTCAAGACCTCTCTGAAGTCACCCCAGTATTTGCAGCAACCATCCAGTATACTCCTGTGTTTTCACTCACTGCTGCCCCACCTTGTTTGGGAAATCAATACCCCATTGAGTTATTTAACTAATTTAACTAATTAATGAATCGTTTAGGCTGATGGTTCAAATTTAACAAACGCATGGAATGGCCCTGAGGAGAAGTTGGAGAACTGTAGCCATGTTCGTCTAACCATCCAACAGGATATCAGTAACTTTTCGCAGAACAGAAGAAATTCTTTATGCTTTATTTTTTATTGTGTTGTTGTTAATTTACATGTTCATATATTTATTTTCTGAGCAAATATACTCTTTCTACTCAAATAAATAGCGTTAAATATTATCTTTGACTGCACAAGACTTTTGCACAGTACTGTATATTTTTAGTTTTTGTTGATAAGAATAAGGTCTGTTAAAAACCCCTGTCATACATCCCCTTCTGTCCATGTCCCTACCCTGGACTGAGGACAACAGACAACAGTAATGAAAGCTATCCCCCCTCCCCATTTTGGAATACCGTCTACCCTTCCAGCAGCAGATATTGCAGATGTTGATGTCTTGCACTGTTGCTTGGGTATTGACAGTTCAGTCATCCCCTGTGGGAATCTCTTAGGGTGAGTCTTCAGACCCGTGAAGATTTCTGGGAAAACACCGAACACCGCCCGTCTGCTTCACAGGGTCACATGCTCACTCTTAGGATCGTTCCGGGGGATTAGGTGCTGGGTTTGGTCTCTGTCTTTCCTCAAGGCCCCAGTCTGACATCAAACTAGCTTTGATCTCCTCTGATTCCAGACTCCTCCGATAGACCAGGTTTATCAGAGCTTAGATGGGCTGCGGGGAACGAGGCGTGGTCGTGCACATCATATACAGTTGGAGAGATGGGGGAAGATCAGTATCTTCGAGCCCAATTAGAGGAGCATCAAGCAAGAGGTTCAGGGTGACACCTGACGCGGCAGCGCCCACCTGCTGCTCCTGCCCCCGCCTGGCTGCTTGTAGAAACCTGGGTTCATCTGATCCCTATTGAACTCAGGTGGGATATTTTTGTGTTGGCATATTGACACTTTTTGCCTCCCTGATTACAAGGTTACGTCAGAATACAGGCACACATTGCAGCACATCTGGACAGGCTCTCATTCTATGGCTAAAAACAACAGATTCACATGTATAACCTGAGGACAGGCATCTCAAACCAAGCTGATCACCTCTGACATAGAATCAAAACTACCCGTGATGCTCCATCGCTCCTGGATAATAATCGAACTACTCACAGTTAAGGATCACTATGAGAATTTGACCATGTCTTTAAAAAAACAGCATGAGTATTAGCACATAATAGCACATGGGTTTCATAGCAAACCCTTGGCTCCTAAGTATATAAATTATCTGAGTCGACGTCAAGGGCGACTTTGTGCCTGCGGCCTCCATTTTCCCCAAAGAGACGTGTTCATTACAAGACCTCTGCTCCCCATTGTCTGAGAATTTCAGCTGCTATATAATGAATGCGTATTGCCTTGGAGTCACAAATAAAAATAATCGCCACCTTCTATTGCTAACATTTTTCAGACAGCCCCTCCTCACAAAGCTTGCCGTCACAGAGAGAAAAGCTGACCTTTAGCGGAAAAAAATGTTTTTGCATATCATAGCTGTCCTCATATGTGCCAGTTGCATACCATAAACAGAAACGTCTCCCAGTTAATATAGGGCTGGAGGATGTATTCAGTGTGGTGGAAAAACAGATAGTTAGCCATCTGTAGGGTACGGTGAAAAATAACCAACATACATCTATCCATCCATCTTTCAACCACTTATCAAGTAGAGGGACAAAGGGTGGCAGAACATGGGGAATAGGTAGGTAAACCAAACAACTTACAAAACGATCTTCTGGCTCTGAATTAAAGGAGCCAAGAATCGCAGGATCTTTGCTTTCTGCCTCTCAGGCTCACAGCATGCAAGCTTTGTGCTCTTAATCCATGCCCTATACAGTATAGATATACAGGAAAAATTCACTCATCTGAATTATAAAATGGTCACTACTGACCCTCACATCACATCATGCTTATTTCTTGTGGTACAACACTGCCTCCTGTGGCTCACTGTAGTATTGCTTTATCTCATTTAGCCTTAGGGACATGAAAGTTTGATAGTTATTGGACATTTTTTGCAATGACATGATGGTATTAAAGTTCTAACAAAAACCCTGCTGGTGGCCTTTTTAATAACGCGGTATTTTGAGGTAAATGAGCGGCAATGCACTGTCCTCTTAGACCACTTCAATATAACGCTACAAACTGAAACATAATCATCTCACTTTGCAGTTAACTGGATGATTTAGATCAAATGACAGATGGAACAACCAGAGTGTATGGAATAATGTAAAGCTCTCCACTATTTTAATCCTGAATGTCTGTAACATGGAAAAATCACTTTAAGCAAATTTTGATAGAAGACCAAATGTCATTTTGTGGAACACAACATAAAGTGTCCACAGAAGAGTTTATCTTTTTTTATTTTTGCCAGTTAGGTTCAATATGACCTATGGACACATATGATGCTGACCAGAAGCTTGACCCTGAGTGCTTCCTGAAGGGCAGAGTAGTGACTCCAGACGCCATGTGTACTTGTCTTTTACTTACAGATTTACTGACTGTAGCCCCACTGCTGAATCCAGACTCATATACTCCGTCCAAAAGACTCTGCATGTGACAGCAATTAACGGGAATGTTGTGCAGACCTTCACCTAAAACGCCCGCAGTGCCCCGAATGGGAATCTGGCCCAGCACTGGCCTTCAGTAGGGAGGCGCAAAGGAGCCCCGCCCTCACCACTCATGCCGAAGTGAAGCGTGGCCGACTGGGGGCCTGTCGGGGGCCCTTAAACCATGTGCGTCTCAGCCATCCAGACTGCCCCCCACTGGCCATCGTCTAGGCCTCATTCCGGCTGTCAGGTGGAGGTGACACGGCTCGCCGAGCTGGGAGAGTAAAAACCTGCTCTCCTCCAGCAGGAAGACCAGCAGATGTTACGACTGCCGGCCACCCTGGGGTCAAACAAATGTTCCCGACACAGCTAAGGAAATTAATTATGCTGCAGTTTGATTAAACATTTCCATAAAACTTGAACACAAAGTAATGATTTAACAACTTAGAGTTTACGAGCAGTAACGGCAAGCGAGGTAAAATGCAAACTAAAATCACCTTAATAAACCTGAGAAACCTCTTCTGTAGGCTTTGTCATTACAAACAGTGCAAACAGGCTGATAGAGCTTCAAGCTGATTGCAACTATGACGGATCAGCCATGCTGGACTGGAATAAAAAATTGGCCCTGGACCTTGGGGTCCCCCCACAATAAATTTTACCGACCTTGGATCCCCAAATACTTTTGCTGGTCCACCAGGAAATGCCAGATGGCCAGTCCCATCCTGCAAATCAGGCATAGTTAAAACATAACATAAAACATCTAAACATTATGTTGCATTATAAGGATGTAAAATACAGATTAAATGTTGCCTTATTTAGGTTCATTTTGTCTCTCAAACAAAACAGTACAACACAATAATAATAATTATTTATTTAGAATAAATATGTTTATTAGTATTATTCATTATAGGCGACACAATACAGGGAATAAAAATGTATGCATATGGGGGTAATGTATGCAAACTCCACACAGACAGATCAAGATTCAGGGCAAGATTCAAATGGAACTCAAGATGTGTTTCACACTTATGAACAGAAGCTTCACCTACAAGGAAATACTTCTGTGTGACACATTGAGACGAAACACCCGAAATCAGCCCTGTCTTATGTGTGTTTCCTATTGTTCGGTGAGTTCGGTTCGAACAACAATGAATATAGTGATAATTAATTGTGAGAATTTAAACTTTAGTTTATGAGTGAGTCATATAAAAATAAGACAGACAAATGCATTCAGAAACAAGGAATACATGAGTGGCTGGGGGATGGATGGATGGATAGATGGATTGATGGACTGATGGAAAGTCTTCAAAGATATGGGTATTACCCTTTCCCCCTTCTTCCTCTGTGAAAGAGTTTTCTGCCTGCTGTTATGTGAAATGGGCTGTGATGTGAAATGAAAGTTAAATTGTGGCTGGATAATATAGTACATTTGTATCCGACTGTGACTGTCTAATCTCCTAAAACACAGGGGGTGCATTTTGAGTTCCACCCCAAGCATCTCAGAGAAGTTACTATACGGTATTCAGCATCCTCACACTGAGAGCATGCAGATCTATAATTATGATTTCGCATTGTGCCTTGCATCTGTACCAAGGAAATTCTTGAGAGAAATGTTTTGTAAGAGTACTGCTGTGTTCCGTCAGTCATGGTGACTTTATGGTGCCCATTGCAAAAAAATTATGTGTTTAAATCAACACATTACTTCCAGCAATTGCTCTTATTAATCCAGTAAAACCAGTCCATTGCAGAAGACACACTATAGGCAATTTAATGTCTCCACATCGTATTAGCGCATGTCTTTTGGATGGGAGGGGGGATGGGGGGCAGACATACACCACACATGGAGGCAGAGGCTGAATTCAGTACTCTAACCCTGGAGGTGTGAGGCTGGAGGGCCACCCACAGAGCCAGTGTGCTACCCTTCAAAATGACTATTAAAATTAATATTAAATATTATTCTTACATGAAAATTAATCTCAGTGTCATCAAATCCATGGCAGAATGTTCTGGGGGAATTCCATCCACATGGTTGCTAGGAGTCAATGACAACTTGAAGGCACATAACAATAATGATAATAATATTGTGATAATAATAATCATTATAATAATATCCATCCACTTTTTGAAACCACTTATCCTATTCAGGGTCACGGGGGGGGGTCTGGAGCCTATCCTGGAGGCTATGGGCACAAAGCACAGAACAATCCAGGATGGGGCACCAGCCCATCACAGGGCAAGCACACACACACACACACACACACACACACACACACACACACACACACACACACACACACACACACACACACACACACAGGTTTGTAATTACTTCTTAATGGGGACTATCCATTCATTTGTATGGGGAAAACTCTAATCCCGATATGATGACCTCAACCCAGTCCTAACCTTACCCATAAGTAACCACACAAAATATGAGACGTCTGGCATTTTCAGATTTTTGATTGCATTCACGGATCTTTTTGCGGACCTGAGAAATGGTCCCCACAATGTCAAAATAACAGGTTTGTATCACATTGTGGGGGACATTTGGTCCCCAGAATGGTATATAAACCTAATCCACCCAGATACTCATACATTCACATGCACGCACGCATCTAAGGACAGTTTGGTAACTACAGTCAGCCTCAGCATGTTTTTGGGGATGAATGTAGGGGGGGACTGGAGAACCTGCTGGAAACCCCACAGCAACATGGGTAGAAAATGCAAACTCCAGACAGTGCTAACCGCTGTACCGTACTGCCCCATAATAATTATTATTATTATATGAATATTATATATTATTATATAATATTATTATTATATGAAGAAGAAGAATCATCAATGGCAACTATCAAATCAGCCCTTCCTGAAATGAATTTGTGGTTTAGTGGGACAAACTTCAGGTGGCGTCAGGTGAACCCATTTCACAATGTGTGCCATCATTTGCTGTTTGTCATGCCTTAATCCTGGGCTAAGATTGCTTTCGTAGCCATACCAGTCTCTGGGGACATGTACAATATCGATGACACGCAGGGTATTAATGTGGTTGTGCTACACACGCGACCAACGAGAAATCAGAATCGGTCCCTCCAGCCTGAATTCAGGACCCAGTGTGAACATGCGAGTTGTCAGGTTGCATTGGATTATGTTCAGGATCCAAAAGTCTGACATACCAGATATGAAATATGAATCAAATGGAAATCTGTTTATAAAACAGGACATATCAGTTCAGCTTTATTGCACACAGAGGTCTCTGACAGGCGAGGTGCTAAAATAATTCTGTACTGAGACTTTTGAAGCTACAAAAATATAATCTTAGGTGAACGTTTGAAAATATGAGAACTGCTGTTAGACACCTTTTCAGCTTCACACCAGAATCTTTTCTCCAAAGAAACATGACACCTTTTGGTTAAACCCAGGCCTCGGCTATTGAAGGTTTGAATATATGGATGGTATGACGTGCCGGGTGCACATCAAAGTCAGCACCGGGGTTGTGATTTATAAACCCTGAAATTGACATTAAAACGTTTGCAACTCAGCCTTCAGCCTATGGGTGCCAACATTTTTCTTGTGCTTGTGCAACTGTGCTGCTGGTACCAGACAAATATTTTTTTCATGAAGTGAGATGAATAAAATAGTAAAGAACAAGGTGTGCAGTAACTGTCAAGAAAAAATGCATGAATCTCGGTGAATAAAACCAAATAACAATATGTGATTTTTTTGCAACAGATTCAAGTGCCATTTAAGTTTTAGGTGCCTAAGTTTTTGAAGCCATTAAGCCCACGTGTATAATATAGCTTTGCTTATTGATGCCTAGATTTAGGCTATTATTTATGCATTACTCATTAAAGCGGTGTCAGAAATGACTATATGAACAAATAAGACGTATAAGAGAACACTGTGACATAATGAGAAATTTTCCTGGAACAGAGAAAGCGGCTATATCAAAAGCACTAAATCATTAGTAGTTAGGGAGGCTTCAGAGGACTTTGCTAAGGATGCATTACCAGCCATGTGTGCTTCCAGAGACGGGCCAGGCTTCTGTTCCCTGTCATGATGGATAGCACTTTGGCTGGCAGTGTTCGTTCAAGGCCACCCTCATAAACTCATGGCTGTGGGGCGTATCGAGGGGACGGGTGACGTTCCTGAAAAAATGTTTTATATATACCATTACTACTTCGCCCAATATTTTAAAAGTGCTGACCGGCTCCACATTTTATATTTAATTTCCGAGTTGAGAAAGAATGTCTTTGACCTTGCTGTTTCTCGCACCGCTGTATTCAGGGTATAACGTGGCTTCCCACAGGCTTTAAGTTTACTACTGTTGCCAAACCGAGATTTAATAAATCATCCATATGCACTTTTGCTCAGTACGTGCCTCGTTAGAATTAAATATACACTAAATCTGACTGAGTAGTATGTGATACGTAGTGGGAGAATGAACAGCATGGAGGGACAAAGTCTGAAGACAAAAGAAAACACAAAATCAATCATGAAAAACAAGACCAAAAGAGCAGGAAAGACAGATCCAGTGAGAGGACATAAGGATGCACATCCTGTTAGAGGACACAAAGCTACACTTCCTCCTAAGGGCACAAGGATACACTTCCTGCATGAACACACTTCCTGTGAGAGGACACAACACTAAATTTCCTGCAAAAGGACACATGAATACACTTCCTGTGAGAGGACACAAGGCCACATTTCCTGCCAGAGGACATAAAGCCACACTTCCTGTGAGAGGACACAAGGATATACCGTCAGGTAGAGGACACAAGCCCATCTCCCCCCATGTACAATAAGGCAGAGGTTAAAGAAAGGTGGCAGCTGAAGGCTTTTAAAACAAGCTGAAATCTTGGGTTTATAAAGTTTTAAAATCCTCCATCCAATATCCCAGTGTTAAAAATGGACTTTTACAGAAGGAATTCAAGGGAAAGCTTTTTTGTGAGGTCTCAGTGCATAGTGAATACACTCATTTTACAGCTGCATCCATCCCATGTGGTTTGAAAAGATAAAACTGCAGGTTTTGATGTGTGAAAATACTCTTTCTGTCAGAAGGATGAAACCTATGCCAAGAGTAGCCTCGTACAGCACAATGTCTTTCTGTTTTGAGTCTACCGGACTTGAGGTTAAAACAGATGGAAACAGTATGAATGCCAGTTTAATGCATTCCAGTGCACTGTGGCATCAGAACGTACCTGCAAACTGACTTTTAAGCAAGACAATGATCATTTAAAAGCCAAGTATAAACCAAGACTGAAAAGAAACAGATCACCAACATTCCTAATTTACCACTAGGGATCATTGAAGTACTATTTTTGTTCTCTCTCTATCTATCTCTCATACAATTCAATTTCTATTGTCATTAAAACAATGTCCAGACACACGTGTAAATGAAAGAGAGTACAAACAAGTAAAATCAAGACAAAAAAATCTTAAAGCTTTAGAAAAAAATACTCTACAAAAGCTTTGGGGTGTGAAAAAGTTCCTGAACGTAATACCTGGTAGGAGAAAAACCACATCAAGAACAAACCCCCTGAAGATATAGTAAATCCTAAAATTTGAGAAATAGGTTCATTTTGGTTTCAATCCAAGCAGTGTGAACACAGGTGTTTTTAAAGGAATTTTGGAAAACATGGTGATGTAAACGTCAGATGGGACACCAGTCCAATTCACCTGGACCACAGGTCTCCAGACAGCCAGAGTGATCTGGAGTGACCTAAGAGAGCTACCAGCAGCACAAGTGAGCTGGGGTGACCCGCAAACCTGGAAGCATCAAGCTGCACTGTTAACTGCTGAGCTGTATCCCCCCCTGACATGCTTATCGGGAGCCAATTCTTCAGTTTTCCATGACGGTGCAAAGCTGTCAGCCAGATTCTCGGGGTCTTTGATCACACTCTTATTTTCATAGTCAATTTGCTCTGTTAGCTAAATTATTTCATTCTTCATTTTATCAGTTTAGTCCCAGCTGACAGAAATTCCTTTCTTCAGGGGGATCATTTTAAAAAATTCTGAAATCCCACCATAATGCGCTTGTAATATGAAAAATGTAATGAGCAATTTCCACAGCCACTATCAGCAAGGTTCAAACGCAATGTTATTCCAAAGTGTCCACCAAAATGCATTCCTTTGTGCAGCAAGGTGATAAACAAGCATTCAGAAATTTTCAGAAAACAATGAAATGCAAAGACATTCTCTTTTTGACCAAATGTTTCCTGTGTTACCTAAACAAAACAGAGGCAGTGCTTCTTTGCTATATATTATATAATTAGGTAAACACTACTGTCTAGGCCGGAAGTGGGGAAGTAAGTTTTGATGTTTTGAAACAATGGGGAGAGAGAAGAGTTTCGTTTTAAGGTAGGAAGTCTGGCAATTCAAAGGCATTTACCTGCTAACCGCTCTCCATATCCATAGAGGTGTTGACGACACAACAAAACCATTAAGTGAAATTTTAACAGCAAAACACCGAGAAAGCCGCATCTGGTCATCCCGCCTGTACGTGTCAGCACGCAGCGTCAACACGTCTCGTGCCTCGGATCCAACTACGTGAACAGCGTAAGTACAAGGGAGCGTGTGGGCGGCGCGCCCAGTACGCCGCTCTGTGAATTCCGCGGGAGCGCGGCGCCGTCCTTCAGTTCCGCTATCGGCCGCTTGGTCGGTGGATCGGCGTCGGTACCGAGTGGAGACGGGATGCGCACGGCACTGCAGTGAGGTAACGGCGCCGTGCGGGTCGTGTGCAGCGCGGGCTGCGGGGGTGGTGCTCGCCTGGCGGCCGGAGGGAGCCTCAGTGGTGCTCGGCACTCCTCTAATCGGCGTCCGTCTTTTTGTCGTTTTTGTCGTGATTATTGTATTAATGTTGATGTCGCGGTCGCCATTGCGCGCTCCCGGGACATTCCGCCTGCGGCGGTCGAGCATGGCGCGTCTTAAAAACGCAAGGTTAACTAACCAGGTTAGCCTGCCTGGTTAGCAGTCCGATACGTTCTCCGTGCGGTGGTTTCTCACGCTTACGACTTGTTTTATACTAAAATGCGCTCTGAACGTGAGCTTTTCTGTGTCGGCGGGTCGTCTGGCTGCCAGGCGGTGGACTGGGTGAGCCGGCGTCGGCCGGCGCATTCTCGCAGACAGGCCGGTGTAGTTACCGGCTTCTAACGTGTTAAAACGGCGAATCATGCTACAGTATCAGAGTGTTCGGAGATGGGGCAAAATTTTCAGTGCTGTTCCTGTTCCCTTTAGAAACTAATTAAAGATTTATGTCTGGCTGCTTAATAATCAGTTTTTGCTGTTTCTGTATTCATATAGATCTATGCACAAGCACCTCATTGCTCTGTCCCTGTATGTATCTGGGTATTGGAGACCTGTCCCTCCCTGAATGTTGATCTTTACTCATCAAAGCACATCTACTATTTATATATTTATTGGTCGGTTAATTATCTGCCTGCACATATAGGTCTGTTTGTCTGAAATCTAATCACTCCTGTTGGTTTCATCGTTTAAGATCTCAGTCAGTGCATTACATAATTTCACACTGAAGCCGGATAAACAGTTGTTCCTCCTGTGGATCTGAGCTTAGTTGGCGCTGGATAGCAGACCGGGCCGAACACGAGGCCTGTGTCACTGAGCACTAAGAAGTTTTCGCACTTGGCCTATGTCACAGGGTGCTGCAGAGTTGGTGTCTTCAAGCTGTCACCTGTTTTGTGCAACAAACCATGCTCTAAATGTTTATTTCTCTTTTGAATAGACACCAGGGCCTTACGTGTCCAAAGGGCATTCGCATTTCAGGATAGAGTAGTAATCTCGCTCAGTCCTCGAATGGATACAACAGCTTGGGTCTGGTTTGACTCATAAACATTTATGGTTGAAAAGACACTCACTGCAGCTTGTTTATGGTTGTTTTTGCAGTTTTTCTTCATTGTGGAAGTGGGAACTTTTCGTAAACAACCTTCCCTGAGTCGTCACGGGTACATGTGACAGGGAGGCACCAAACACTCTGGACTGGTGAAGTGTCACACACACATCATTGCTGTTAAACGTTTCATACTAGGGGGCAAACCTTCGTCATTTAGAAACAGCGTGGAGCAGTTAGCATACATGGTATTTGCCTGTCTTACTATACTGGAGAATGACACTGTCCCAGATATTCTGCTTCCATTGTGATCCATGTCGTAGAACTTCTTTCTGAAAATTTTAAGTACGTTGAAATATAACACAGTTTATTGCCAACGAAGGAAGGTGCTGTGGTCTCCTATGACACTGACAGTTTTATTTACGCCTCGGTGTCTGTCTGTCCGTCCGGCCCAGTCCCTCCCTCTGAAGTTCCCCAGTCCAAAACACAGGACCACTGTAGCAGAAGCGATGAGCCAGAGGCTTCCTTGCTGTCTGCTGTTATAAAAGGCTGCATTTAATGTCTTTATATGATGGATGATGGTTGCTACTGATATTTGTATCTCGTCTGTATTCAGGATGACAGCCCAGGTGATTGAACACCACAGGCGGGTATAGGCGCACACGCGCTGAAATGTATGTCCTGATATTCTGCTTTATTCCGTGGCTCCCATAACCTTTTACACCCGTAATACTGTTAGGATAAATAATACAACTCAATGGCAATACAAAGCTGGCTCTCGTTAAATAAGAGGTTGTTGGATTCATCATGCACTCACATAAATGACATTAGCATCAATCCATCCATCCGTTTTCTAACTGCGTATCCTGGTGTCCACAATGCCCAGATTAAAATTGACATTGCTTGTGCGACGTGATGCTGGCTGCAATATTCTTCGACTCGGATCGCTTTAAGCTTTTTATTGGGGCGTCTTTGCATTTTCATACAGGCTATAAAACGGAAAGTCTTTCATTGTTCAAAGGAAAGATTTAGTGCAGTTTGAATGAATGAAACTATAGCCCACAGCCGCCTTTGTGTTGCTGCTGTAATCTGAAGCTACATGGCCGCATCGTTTTTATTAGACGCTTCATTTTTACATTTCCAGGGTTTTCACAATGACAATAAGCTGTTCTCTCGCAGCCAGATTGATTGTGTGTTTTACACTTGGAGTTTTATTAACCACAAGACCACAATGTGCTTAATCTTTCTTCTTTCCTAGGCCCTCAGAGTCAGGATTTGGTGGTGCTTAAAGCAGCGTGATTATCAGTGTTTAACGGCGATATCTTTATCTGGAAACAGGCTAACCCAGGAATCCAATGTCTGCTTAGGTGAGCAGCTTCTGAGGCTCCTGTCATACTTCAGAAAGTGACCTCATGGGGCGCATTGCTTTTGAAGCTCTAGTCGGCTACACTGACCAGATTCGCATTATACTCATTAAATACAATTGAAGAGTGGAAGTGAACTTAGCTGTCGGTACTTTTTTTCCAATACACCGCTGATACAAGTGTGTGTGTGTGTGTGTGTGTAATATATTTTATATAAGCGGTGTTCCTATGACTGTTTCCAGGTTGTACTTTCTTGTGACTTTTCTGGTGTGTCTGGAATGTCACATTTGAAGTTCTACTTCCTCATCCCTCTTAGGCCTCCAGGAACTCCCTTAATCTGCTGATCTTGTGCTTGACTAGCTATGAGTTTCTTAGTCTGGGTTGCTTGTCCAATAGCTGAGTGTAGCCAGAGCCACTACCTCTTTTTCTGCCCCCAGTAAATTTAACTGCAGAGATATAAAGCTGGTTCATCTACTGGTCCAGGCTTTAATGTGTGCACTGGTTTTCCATCACTTAGCCTGGCTGTTTTTTTGTGGCGTGAAGAGGTGAGTTCTCCTTTGGGAATGAAGGATCCCCCCCCCCCGGGTGTGTAATAACCCGTGTTTACAATGTGGGTCTTCCTATCACAGGTTCAGGGATGGGGGTAACAACCTTGATATCAGTGAGAAGGAGCAGAGCCTGAACGTTGTCCTCTGTTCTCCCCGCCAGTCGCTTTGTTTTTAAGGTATTCTTTATTTGCCTTTTGACTATTGGAATCCTCTGGTTTCCACATGCCCCGTCTTTCTCTCCAATACAGACACAGTTTTGTGAGGATCGTTATTTTGATTTGTGTTCCCGGTGACACGTGCTTATAAGATCCTGCTTCTGTCGAGCCAGTTCATTTCATGGTTCAGATATTAGCCAGAAGGGTGACGTGTTGTTCTGGAATTACGTTATTGAGCGTTTTGTAATGATGATTCTTGAATTGATTTATGCATGCTAGACCGGTGTTACTCTGTGGTGGTGGTTTTCAGTGTCTTAAAGGAATTGAAATTCCAATGTCTTAAAGGAATTGAAATTGTTTAGTAATGGTATCGGGGTTCTTTTGTGGTTGTCTGTAGTGTTGGTGTTGCGCTAAGGATCAGCAGCAAGTCACTTCTCTCTGATGAAATACTAACTTCCTGTGGCCTGGATATCTACAGCCAGCGGTCCCACAGAGATAACAGAGCTGGAAGAAAGTCAGGTCTGGTGTGGCCGTACCCCCCGGCAGCAAAGAAACAACAGCTGGAAGGGTAGCAGAGGGTGTGCTTCTTAAGGATATGGAAGTGTAACCTGAAGGTCCCTATCTTAACACAACTGGTGAGGCCAAGTTCTGCGGATGTGCGGCCTTCCTGGCAGTCTTATCCACCCATCGTTTTATTTGGAGGTATGGAATGCCTGCAGAGTCCAGCCTACGTACATGCATGTTTCAAATTTTTATAGTGTGGCTGCTTTTACGGCAAATGTTGCCTCAGGAATTCTGGCATTGGTCACCATTATCTCTTAGCCAGGCGGGACTGTAAATGTTTACTTATGTGTAAAACGTCAAAGCACCGAGAGTCGGTCCACAGCTTGGGATCTCGGTGCCACGTAGACCTGCATCTCCTTATCGTTTTGTGACATCTAGGATTAAGCAGGATGGCAGATACCTGTCACTAATGGAAAAAAGCGTGATAATCTGAGTAACCTGTTGAGTCGTTTTAGGCGAGTAGAATAAAAGGGCAGAATAATCGATTAAATAAGCTTTCACTCTTCTGTTTGTGTCCAATGGATCTCAGAGCAAAGAATAGGTCTCGTTTCATGTCCACTTGGTGTCCACCTAAAGGTAATCCCACGCCCTCTATGAGAATGTGCTTTGGTTTAACGTGACGGCTCGCTGGTGCACACCTTGAAAGCTTCTCTTTAGTGTGACTAAAGGCCTTGTGCAACAGAGCAGATGGTGGACACCTTGTGCTCTGCCATGTGAGAGTCATATGAGGGAGCTGCTGTGGCCCCCAGCTAGAGCTCCTCAGCACATGACCTGGAAGCTGAGCCAAAAATGTGGGCTATCCTGGACCTGAAGAGAGCCTGCAGCCTCTCGGTGATGATCAGCCAGTGAGACGTGCTCCTTGTGTTAATCTGTGGCTTTGTTAATGTATGTGTGGTTCTCCTTTGGTCCACCTTTATCCT
Organism: Mormyrops boulengeri; assembly: GCA_026781065.1. Taxonomy (NCBI): domain Eukaryota; kingdom Metazoa; phylum Chordata; class Actinopteri; order Osteoglossiformes; family Mormyridae; genus Mormyrops; species Mormyrops boulengeri. The sequence goes on along the minus strand of JAODLD010000040.1, from coordinate 18,205,343 downwards.
TCGGTGCCTATCATTGACCAGAAATGTGACCGGTAGCTTCCCCCATGATTTCGAGTTAGGTCACCACAATGTCATGTATGCTATTGCTGCTGTCTATCTCTCAAGTATTTATAGTCTTTGCTAGGGCTGAGGTTAGGGTGTGTAACGGTACACAAAGTGCATGATACTGTATAAATTTCAGTTTTGTGTTCCCTGTTTAGTGCATTTTTAGTACAGCAGACAAAACATTTATTTTTTTTATTAAAACTGCAGACAAACGTAATTAGGAACTCTGTGAGTCAAAGACACTGCATCTGAATAACAAAACCTAAGAGACTCTTTTCTGCACATTGTAAAAATAGTTCAGTTTAAAAGTATAACATCATAACAATCAGAATTAACTAAATCCCATCTTCTCTATCACTGAATATGGTAGCGTATCTGTATCAATAAGCACCCCTAGTCATGATTACCTTTTTAGCTCAGTCTGAATTTCCTGACAGAAGCGCCTTAAATGCCACGGGCAGAGATGGTGTCTACCTTGCTTTGGTTGTACAAACGCTTGGATGATGTTGTCTCAAATGACCATGACACCATATCTGAGTTTGATGTATCAGAGCTGACAGACAGCCTTGGTCTAATCAATGACTCTCCATTGTTGGTGGAATTTATTGAGAAACTAAAATGTTTTCAAACCACTTATGACAACTGACTTTGACCATAATTAACCGTAACCAACTCAGACACAATTAGTGTAATGTAGTAATGTTTTACCGTGTTGAACATCTACTTGTGAATTTATGTTCCACCTGTGTCAGTAAATGTATACATTCTTTTCATTGTGCATACCGAACCGAAAATGATGAAACCGAGTGGCATACGACACATACGTGTATCGTTACAGCCCTACTGTTCGCTGTTCATATTGACAGCTAGAAAAGAGAAATTAAATCATGTTGTGACTGTGCTATTCAGTGTTTTTATGAGAAGGTAATCATGCTTTGTGGTATAGTCATGTGCCAATTTACCCAGAATGCTCTGTTGTGATCATGTTTTCTTGTATGATTCCATGCTAGTTGGCTAGTTTTCCTATTACACAGCATCCCAATGACATTATCGTTATTATTTTGTTACTTACAATGTGGTATCGCTGGTTTTGTCCGGGTGAAATAACTCGCTATTGGATTTGCAGAACCTAGCCGTTGACCTTGTGCCCTTTCTTTGTCTTTTAATTGGCTGAGGCATTCTTGTGCTGTCTTTCTGAAAGTAACAGCAAGTCTCAGTGGGGCAGGAAACCAGATATAATCTCGTGACAAATTGCTGACATGGTCAGATTTGTGCAATTGTAAGCACTTTAGGTAACATTGTTCTTCAAATGTTGATTGTGCTGCTTCGTCACATTTATGCATTTTTATGGACTATAACAACAAGGAATGTGACTTGGTAAACATTTACTTTTTGTGAATTCACTTGTGTAGCCCAGTCATGAGCAGCTTACAGATATTTGCAGTTTACAATTGCATAGGAGTTCGCACCTCTAATTTCACAAATCAAAAGCATTTTATTTAAAAAAAAAAAGTTTATTTTTTTGAAGGAATGGTTTAAACAGTCGAGGTATGTGGACCTCGTAGGATGGTAATCGCTTAAAGATGGTAATTCGAGTCAGATGTTCCAGTCAGTTCAGGTGTGGGCTTGAACTGCTCTGCAGTGTTAAAAAAAAAACACCTACATACAAACAGGTTGGTTGCCTGCTCTTGGCCCAATAAGGGGAGATTTAGAGGACCTTGAAATAGAACTGGAAGGGCATACAGAAGCATTACTAAAGACTATCAGTTTATAGTCAGATGGGTAGTATACGACTGGAAGATATCCAGCACTGTTGCTGCCCTCCGAAGGAATGGATGTCCTTCGAAGATCAGTGCAAAGGTGCATCGTGGAGTCCTCTAACGAGTGACAGAGCCCTAGGGTGACAGCCAAGGGTCTCTGGAGGCTCCTCTTGCGCTTAATAATACCAGTTCATGAGCCTCTCATTAACAAAACGCTGAGGGGAAAAAAGTGGTACCCATGGGAGGTCACCCAAAAAAGTGTGCTGTAAACTGGATGTTCCCCAGCAGTGAACAGATGAGACAACAGTTGAACTTTGGGGTAAATGTACACCGTGATATGTTTCATGTAGAGAGGGAAACACCTGCCAGATCTTGTGCCGGCTGCGAAGCCTGGTGGAGGGAATGTAATTGTGCTAAGCTGCTTTGCTGCCTCAGGGTCTGGAAAGCTTGTGGTCATTGAGAGGCCAACAAATTCCGATTTTTATCTGGGACTTCCACAGCAAATTGGCAGGGTGTCTGTGGTCATGCATCGTGATAAGAGGGGGTCAAACTGAAGATCATTCATGTTTCTGAATGACCAAGTTAGTCCTGGTGTCTATCCCAATCAAATGCTGAGATGTGATCTGAAGCAGGTGGTTCAAGGATGATATCCCAAAAATGTACAGTACCAGTCAAACATTTGGATGCACCTGCTTTTAATGTATATATCTCTTAGCTATGTTGTTCACCGTATACTGCAGGGCTTTGAGGCGATGAAGTAATGCATGTCAAAGATTGCAACAACCAAGAGAAGTGTTCAACATCTCAACGTTTCTTCAAATTTTAGATTCTTCAGAATAACCCCCTTTTGCCTCAAAAGAGTAGACTGTTGCCATTCTTTCAACCAGCTTCCAGATATTGCTACCTGGAAAGCTTCTCCTGCAGTCCTGAAGAAGTTTCCATAAGTTCTGTGCACAAGTTGGCTACCTTGCTTTTACTCTTTGATCTAATTCATCCAAAAACAGCTCTATAGGGTTTAGGTCGGGGGATTGTGGGGGCCATGTCATCTGTCACAGCACTCCATCTCTTTCCTAGTTCACATGACACAGTACTTACAGAACATCGAGATGTGCAATAGGTGTGTCCAAACTTTTGACTGGTACCTGGTAATGTTATGTCGAGGAATGGGCCAGAATATAACCACTGCACAGCTCTGATCAGCAGCTTCCAAAAGTCTCTGGTTGATTTTATTGCCAATAAGAATTCCCACTGGTTACCAGATACCTCTATGAGTGTTTGCATGCTTTCTTTATAGATTATTATGTCTTACATGAAGATCAAGTCTCATTATCTGAAGCATTCATGCAGAAAACTAGGTAATTCCACAGGTTTTGCAAACACTTTCACACCCATTTATAGTAATCGTCACTTGATAATGGTCATGTTAGTGGGCGTGGCTGTCACGGAGAGTTTACGTGCACAGGGGAAGTTCTGACCTTCGAACCCACTCTCAGATTAGTACTGTTTCGCAGCTTGCAAGCCACTATCAAAATTTTACCTACTTACGTATGGGACCTCATCTGCCGCCTACTTGCATTTCTCTACAGTCTAACCTTAAACAGCCACATTGCAGAAGACAGAGGTATGTTTCCGGTAGGTTTTTTTTGGAAAGGAGAATGCAGATTGTGACGAGAACTTGCTCTGAGCGGACCGGCAGGGCCGGCTACCCATGTGGTTTTGGTCAGCTGTGTTTATTATTTCACATCTGTTTGTGACCTCGTAAGCAGAATGAGTTTGTGGGTGGTATAAACACCTAAATAAGAACTGGCTTGAGCTGTTTCAGTGAAAACGAGCCCTATAACAGTGACTAGCTCATTTGGCAGCTAATGGTGTTGCTTTTTGTGATCTCTGAGCACGATCGACTTCTCCTGACTCCCGTGACCTTCTGGACAAAGCCAGCCATTGTGAGCACTGTCTAATCGGACCTTCCTCATAGAGCAGTTTCAGACGGCCGCCTCGTAAATCATGTGACGCAGCCGGTCCAGTCCTAGTGGTCAGGTGGCTGTACTACAGCATGGTGGTGATGTACCCACAGTGTTCTTCAGGTGCTCTTGTCATGGGGGTGCACTTAGGCAGGTTTTTTTTTTCTTTTTATGCATTTAAATGATCCGCATCACAGTTGGTGTGGCATATTGGGGGGGAAAAGAATGGCCTGAGCATATAAACTGTGAGAAATAATTTTTGCATGAATTTTATATAGTTCACCAATTACTGTTTTGGACTTAATATTTATATAGTGGTGCTTGGTTGCTGACAAGCTTTTGGCTGCGAATAGAGAAATTTTGAAATGCATTTGGTCAAAGTAAACGACACTGTTCAAGAGTCGTTTACACTCACCGGCAGTCGTGTGGCCCTGCTCCATCATGTCACAAAGCTGGGAAGAGGCAGGAGACGGGGGAGGGGATTTCTCTGGGAATGGCAGCGTGTGTAGGGCGAGGGACAGTCTAGAAGCATTTTATTTTAAGGGCGGTTACATACAGGTTACCCCTGTATTATCACTTGACCCCTCTCCCTACCCTCGAGTAAACCCCCTCATGCTCCGGCTTTGTCATCTGCCCCGGAGCCTTTCATCAACTGCCAGTGTGCTAATTAATAAAGGTTTAATGGTGCATTCCATTTTAACTGGGAAGTCGGAATTTCGGAGTTCATAGTCAGGAGTTTCAACTGGAATGCCCCCACAAGTCTGAATTCTGACCAGGCAAATTGGGAGGAACCTCTGCATCAACAGAAATGAAAGCTGTAATTATTTACTATTTATTACCACTTATGTCCTATTTGTGTCTCATGAAATCAATTGTACACAAAGTACTGTCCAACCTCTGTGGACATGTTGCTACGGTATTTGTATGCACAAAATACCGTGCAATGCGTCATTATCAACTGGTATTGCTAACAATGGGTAACAATGGCTAGAACTAGTATTGCTGAATGACTTTCTGACTTGTTGTATTGGAACATGGTAACTTGGGAGTGACACCATTCCCAGCTCAGAGCTAAGTCCTCTTAAGTCATGCTTTGCCCTGGTGTCTGGGTACCCCATAATGACCTGACACAGGCAGTCCACACTTTCTGAGTAAGTAAGGGCTAGAAATGGCGACCTGTGATTGAAAGGGCCGCTGTGATGTGCAGCACTTTGCTGATAAATAGGCCCATTGTGGGGGTGCCGCCTCCAATCCTGCTAGTAATTCAGTCTTTTCCCAACGACGAAAAGCTGCTACGTTAAAATTATCGTCACATGATAATTCCAGAAAGTATAGGTTATTGTGTGTATATGTGAGTGTGTTGCGTGGTTTTTTTTTAGGTATCCTTCTGAAAGTGTAGCGACTCCAACAAAGAGCATATTGATGGCAGACAGGGAGCCATTTGTTTGGATGAGAGATGTGGAAGGAGGGTGAGGAAAGGCCAGATTTCATTTGTCAGGTCAAAGTTCACGCATTCAAGTTTATAAACTGAGTAGTTTGGAGCCCGGAAGATTAGCCTGAAATTGAGCAATGTGTGAAAGCCAAGCGTGGAGCAGTCAGACGGAAAAGTACTGTGCAGTTTGAAGTGAGTACTTTACAGGCGCTGAGGCAGTCTCTTGGGCTGTGCCGTTTCACCGGCGGTTGGCGCTGTTCGGGGTCTCTCTGACTACAGGAGCTGCATGTTTTTCTTTAAGCTGCATCTGCCCTGTTCATGTTCTCCTTGGCTGACGGTCAAATGAATGAAGCACTGGCTTCTAACCAGGCATGGACCCTGTGTTACTGTGTGAACTAGCTTTCAATTCAGTCAGTAGTAACTTATAATGATGCTTAATGTTGTTTCCTTTGGAATGTTTTTATCTTCATGCCTGTCTGTCTTTCCACAATACAGACGCTCTTCTCGTTACGATGGTTCGACTTGGGATATTTTGACTTTACAGACTTTGAATTTCGATGTGTTCCAAGGTTAGCCATAAACTGTACGATACTTTCTACTGTTGCATCTACGCAGCCACGCTTCCAGTCTGTAGCGATTGTGAGCGTAAACATCTCATACAGTGTTTAACAACGTATCATATAATTATTTATCATATCGTATGATATTTGGCTTATGATATTTTCAACTTACAATGGATGCATTGGAATGTCACCCCATCATAAGTTGAGGAGCATCTATATATATATATATTTTTTTTTACATTTCTGAATATTAAATGTGATGACCTGCTCAGGTTGGATGGAGCCAGGTTGAGTTGTTTTTCAGACGACGTGGAGCTGTAATTAAGGCATCTGCTGTAATCTCGTCTAGACCATCTGAATCATAGCCTGCCAGCTTTTTTACAGCCTAACTACGTGTTAACCTCTGTAGTGGCAGCAGGGGACGCGCCCTCTGTGACGTTTGGTTTACGTGTTGCTTTTATCCAAAACAATTTATACTTTTAAGAGCTGGATGAGAGGTGTTCAGGTCAGATTCTGTGCTCCAGGGCTGTGTTTCTCAACCCGGTCCTTGGGGACTCCGAGACAATGGACTGTCCGGTAGGGAGCTGGGAGGGAGTAAAAATGTGGAGCGTCTGGGGGTCCCCGAGATCCGGGTTGAGAAACACTGCTGCAGGGTACAACAGCAGGATTCCTGTTCCCAGCACTGCCCCAGAGCAGTGGAAGATGATGTCGCTTGTGCTGTCTTGCAGGTGCCCAGCAGTCTGGACGTCATGAAGGTCTGCCTGCTCTGTCTGCTCACCGTCCTGCTCCAGCAGGGCTCCCCCGGCCACGTCCACAAGAGCCAAGCCCACCACGGGCACACCCACGGCACGCACATCCACGATGGCCTGCGGATGTCCCAGACAGGGGGAGCCAGCAGACACCCCCATCAGGGCTTGAGCCCCAGTGAGGCTGTCAATGAGCAGAACTTCTACATCCAGCAACTCTTCATTCGCTATGGAAATCAGGACCAGTTGGACTTCAACGGTTTTCAGAGCCTGCTGCTGAGCCTGGGGCTGGGCCAGGTCCGGCTGCTGGGCCTGGAACACGAGAACCTGGGGCACGATCATGTAGCCCATCTGGACATGCTGGATGTCCAGGAGGGCCTCCACACCCACAGCCCGCATGGTCAAGTGCACTCCCTGCCGCGCTCGGAGCCAGAACACAACCGCACTACAGCTCAGCCCTCCCCATGCAGGCCCGGGGAAGCGAGGGCCACCGAAAGCCCTGGGGCCTCCCCGGGAGGCCGCAGCAAAGGCGAGTCTGGTCGTGAACTTGAGAGAGAGCATCACGGTACACATGACAATGACGGAGATCAGAGGAACGACGAGCGAAAGGAGCCAGGACAGCACCCGCATCACCACAGGCATCTTGGGGAGCACCAGGAGCCGGAGGAAGCAGGACTGCAGCCATCTGCAGAGCCCCCGGACACCCAGAGCGGGAAGCCCAAAAAGCCCAACAAGAACAAAGGGCCTCGCACCAAAGCCAGGGGTCTCGGGAGTCAGGACCACGACCACAAGCAAAGACATCAGCATGACCCCAAACATAACCTGGACCAAGCTCATGACCATGAGCACGATCACGATCACGAACCCAGCCATGAACCTAGCCAAGACCATGACCATGACCCCAGCCAAGACCAAGGCCAAGACAGTCGCCGTGACCGTGACGAAGATCACGATAATGTCCACCGACATAACAAACGCCACCTTAGCAAGCGGTCAGCCCCTGTCAGGAACATTGAGGCCATCCATAATGAAGACGTCATACACCAGCATGAGGAGGTAGGGGGCCTACTGGCCCGTGGGGATTTACTATATCTCCTCTTACGGGCTTGTGAGCATGCCGTATTTAAGTACGAGCGCAGCCACGGAGTTGAACTTCTGTGGTTTTCTGGCTAAGCTCATTAGAAGACTTATCCTGCAGCCGAACCCTGATGTCTGTGTGCCTTGCGAGTAATTTCCGCATATCAGAGAAGACCAATCTCCATTTGATTTGCAATTCCTATGTTCCTGTTGTAAAGGTAGATCACTACACAAAAGCGAAAGGAACTACTTGTATTGAAATGTGCGAAAAAGATACAGTAACAAAATGAACTCATTCTAGCGAAATGCCCGGTAGTTAGTTGTAAATGAAATTCGAGACTTATGGTTTTTAGAATGGCTCTGATAATTAGAGCTCTGAACGGTAGCCATGCACTTAGCAGGAATATGAAACAGTAGCAGTCTGGGAGCAGTTAGCATGAGCATTGTTTACACAGTATGTCTGTGAGGCAGATTTCAGACTAATTCTGTCTTATCTGCAGCACATGTGGCATTAAGCAGGGATTTATGGTACAGATTATGAACACGACCTGCTTACGGTACAGCTTATGCACAGTATGGAGTGTTTCCTCCAGGGAGGAGCTGGATGCAAGAGAGAGGCCAGTTCTGCTCTGCCACTGCTCATGGCTGGGATCAAATTTTAATCTTTTGTCTGTGACAGAAGCAAAGCATTTTGCTCGCTGGAAAGCTCTGCTGGTTGTCGTGACCCTCGTTCCCTGTAGGGGGCACTGCTGCCTTGTCGCGCACAGTGGGCTTTTCTGCTGCAGAGCATCACAGTGTTCCGGTTCGATCGCTTTGCCCGTGTTTGATTGCAAGGATATTGTTTCCCCACTAGACGCTCACCATTCGGTTTTCTGATGTTGAGCAGTCACGAGACGCATTGTATCGCTTTGGACAGAGCGGAGACGCCCGGCGAGGCGTGGTGACGCGGACACTGGGGACAGCGTTGCCGGTGACGGCGCTGTGCCGTCCGCTGTCTGTCCCACTCCTTTGTTTTCCAGCCAGCATTGTGTTCCCTAATCCCCACTCAGTAGTGGATGCCTTTCATGTTCATTCAGGCACCACACGCAGGACCAGCCCAGATGAATTTCTGGATGTGCTCCTTTCTGATTGTTTCTCTTCCCCCGCAGTGTCTCAACCTCACACAGCTCCTGAACTACTACGGCCTGAGCCCCGACACGCTCATCTCCCCTACCCAGTTTTCCTACCTGTGCCCGGCGCTGCTCTACCAGATTGACAGCCGGGTCTGTATCAGGCACTACCACCAGGTGGAGCTCCAGCCCTCGGCCCTGCAGCCGACCCACTCAGGTACTGCCCATTATGAGGGTTTGGCTACGAACAGGATGAGCTGGTTAACTACCAGGGTGGGAGTAGATTATAGTGCATCTAAAGTTAAAATGTTCCCTATTACATACACCTTTAGTCAGGGATGCACATAACTGGTATGCAGGTACTCGTTTGCTAGCACTCCTTTTCCCCTCTCTGTCTGAGAAGCTTGTGGCACTCACCAGGTTCAGTCTTTGTAATACTTTGGTCAGATAGGTAGGGGGCAGTATGGAAGGTTTCTAATAAACCTGCCGACGACCTGGTGAATTACCCATATCAGTTTCATTTACTATGATGATTATACTGTACACACTTTTAGAGGGAAAACATGAGCAAAATGAAGAGCTGAACTATCATTCCTTCCTTTGGTCCATTAAAGAGGGAAGAGCTTCCTGTCTGACATTCTCTGTGTATGCCCTCCATGTTGATTTGCCGCCATTTCTGGTGCATTCCCTCAGATGTACAGGGCTCCCCTTTGTGTCAGTGAGAGCATGGCGCAGGACGGGCGATGCCGTATAGCAGCAATGATGTGATCTGAAGGCTGCTTTGGCAGGGTTCTTAAAAATCGCATTTCCTGCGATGCAGAACACTTTGGCTGGAAGTCATCCCCGTGTGGAGTAACAGCAGAATTAGCACAGTCTCTCTGACAGGGTCTTGTCAGGCTGCTTTACTTTGTGTATCACGGAAAACGCTGTACAAAATGATCAGTAACATTTCAGTCATCTCTCTCTCACCCTCCCCCCGCAGTGTGGACGTGGGTCTGGGGCTTTGTCTCCATCACCATCATCAGCCTGCTCTCTCTGCTGGGCGTGCTCCTGGTGCCCATCATCAAGCAATCCTGCTTCAAGTTCCTGCTCACCTTCCTGGTGGCGCTGGCGGTGGGCACTCTGAGCGGCGATGCGCTGCTCCACCTGCTGCCACATGTAGGTACTGCAGCTGGCCGCTTCAGAAACAGTCAGATATTAATCCTGTCTGGCTGTCGAGAGACGAGAGATGCAGTCAGAAGGGTGCAAGTGGATTTACAGCTCAACAGGAAATGCTCCTCGTTCCAGAGTCTGCAGTATATTAGCCCGGGTAACAGTAAAATCGTCTTTGTGCCTGTAAATGCGGCAGGTGGGCGAGGCGTCCATGTGTGTAAACCGGAGCGCATTCCCACACGGTCAAGTGTGCTGAGGCTTGTCATGGAGTGTCGCATTTGTACATGGCAAACTTTGCCTGTTCTGCGGCATCCGCTGATGACTCCCTGACCCTATATCCCCGTAACTGCAGTCCCAGGGAGAGCACGACCACAGCAGCCCAGGCGAGGGGGAAGGCGAGGCTGACCTCGCTACCATGTTCGACGGGGTGTGGAAAGGCCTGACCGCGCTGGCCGGGATCTACCTACTCTTCATCATTGAGCACTGCATCGGCATGTTCAAGCACTACAGGGATCAACAGGTGAGGCCTGCGGGCCGCCACGCCCCGTAAGCTCCGTAAAAAGGGGCACCATTAACAGCCAAACCCAGACACTCACTTATCAACCTGTATACTTACTGTTTTACTCACAGGAGAGCTGGTGCGGCTCCAGCAGGAAGCTGGAGGAGGCCAAGATTGGGCGAAAGCTGTCAGACCATCAGATGAACCGGCGCTCCGACGTGGAGTTGATGCATCTGAAGCCGCTGCCTGCTGCCGGTAAAGCCTCCTTCTGTAGTGCTAACGAGCCGTCCAGCCCCCCGCGGCATTCCTCTTCTCCTGCCAGCTTCGCTCTGTAGGCCCCGTTATTGTAACTGGCTCGTTTTCCGCACTGTGCGATGGAGAGATGTACCTCACAGAGGGAGCAGTGACACGGCGGAGACAAACACATGATTTATTAAAGCCGTTATGTGAGACCTATGTAGGCGAACTGACAGCTCAGCTCTTTGAGAGAACTCGAACTAGCACAGCGCCCCCTCATGGAAAGACAGGCTCAGTGAGGATGGCCAATCGACATTGCCGCTCCTCTTACCTTGGAGCATCACTGCCGTCTCACCACTCTGAGAATGGCTCTGATCTATCTGGGCTCACTAGGGTGTCTGACTTTCCACCTTGTCCACCCACCTGTTTATCCGCATCTGTTGACTGCAACTCCAACTAGAGTTATGGGGATCCAAGCTTATCTGTAGGCCTACATGGGATAGCCAGGGACCATCTAGCTTAGGACAAAAATCTGAGATCTATTATAATATTTACACGGTCTAAATACTCTCCTTTTTATCTGCAATAGGAAATAAGACCAAGTCTTTATTTAGTGTTGAGACTGGCTTTGCAATGAGATGGGTTTTACAGACAGCTGGCGACCGAGGCTGGTAAGATTTTCCGACCTCCCCCTCTGATGCATTCGCAGGGGCTGACAGCTCTGCATCATCACTCGGGGAACCACAGAGCGACCCCAAGTCCTCCAGCCCCCAGGAGGAGTCGTCTTCTGTCCGCGAGAGCACCAAGAAGGCCAAGGTTAAGATGCACGGCCACTCCCATGGCCACTCCCATGGCCACGCCCACCACAGCCACTGCCACTCAGACCAGGAAATGAAGGATGCTGGCATAGCGAGCATCGCCTGGATGGTCATCATGGGCGATGGCATGCACAACTTCAGCGATGGGCTAGCCATAGGTGGGAGTGACCGGCGTTGGCTCAGTGACTCGGTGGCGGGAGGTGGGATGTCTCACGGGCGCGCTTTGTGATCCCCAGGGGCCGCGTTCAGCGCCAATGTGACCGGTGGTATCAGCACTTCCGTGGCTGTGTTCTGCCATGAGCTGCCTCACGAGCTGGGTGAGTGTCACGCCCCGTGGTAGCCTTTCAGCTGCATTTGTGTGTGGACCTTCAGGGTATTCACTTAGTTGGGGGGTGTGGGGTGGGCTCAGTGTTCGAGGTACGCACTTTGTGGGGGTGGGGTTCATCGTTGATGTGTGATGCATTCTTCACTATGTATAGTTTTCAGCTGGCATGCATTTTACCCTGAATGCAAAACAAGAGAAAACATTATTTAGTAATAAACTAAATTATCCTTCAAACAAAACTGAATAAACATCTCCTCCTGTCTTTTTGAAATGCCTAAAAATAAGAACTAAACTTCTTGGATGCTTGAGTTTTCCTGCCCTCATTCGCCAGATCCTGCTTGCCTAGCTGTGGTAAACCCTTAGAATGTAAAGGGTTATCATTATGGGCTGTACTTGCATCTGAGTGTCAGATAATAAATGACCCGCCCCTTACTTATTAGCTTACAGAATTGCCCAATGATCCATGATTCCCCTGCTGTTTAGTAAACATTCCTCCATTTAATGCGCCTTTTATGGTTAATGATTTTTAGCAAACCAATAATGATCAGCGGCTAGCCTCAGTAGCCAATCCGGTTTCTCCATTGGAGCCATTCACCAAACGGAGTGTGATCGACCCACGTGGGAGCTTCTGAAATTGACAGATTGGTTTATTAGGCGACAATCTACGCATTTAGTGCCTTGCGACGCCTCTTGCCCCAGTTGCAGATGGTGTGTTTCGCTTTGTGACGTCGCTCATGGCCCGGAGGTCTTCACCATCAGGATGGGAGCGACTTGTCAGCTGCTTGAGACGATGATCGGGATGGGGGGGTAATCACAGGAGTCGTTTTGGGCAACCCCTTCACCCCCCAGCTTGTCTAATGAGGCTGTTTTGTGACACTCATCACAAGTGACGGCTCCTCAGAACTAATGACATGTCCTGTCACCAAGGCTGACGCTGTGGGGTCCTCAGCCAGACGGCAGGCCTGAGAACGCCTGCCAGATTTAACTCGCAGGAAGTTACACTGGGGTCCTGCCAGCATGCTTAACAGTACACCTAAGGATCACATGCTCTTCTGTCAGGGAAACTCACGCAGTTACACAGCATGCCAGCAGAAGGCCGCTCGCTGGCACGGGCTCTGATCTCGCTGTAAATCACCGCCTGCAGCTGTCCATGCACGGCACGGCTCTCCGGTGGCGATTGTCAGTTGGCCGCTGATTTTCCGGGGAACGCTGGCCCACCATCGCTGTAGTCGAGAGCAGAGCCGGAGACTCTAAGCCCGCTTTTTCAGTCATGACCTCCACCTGCCTGCACACTTTTTGGAAGCGGTTACACAAGGTTCAGATGCGTGCGATTATTGTGTGCTTCACACATTCACGGTTACGTGCTGAGCCATTCGAGAGGCATTTCCCGCAGCTGGTTCTGATCAGCTGTATCGCTGTCTCCAGGTGTATTGTCACTGCACGTATGCAGGGTGGGTGCAAGCTAGTGTTACAGGTAGACCTGTGTTTTTGCATCAGACAGCGGGTCCCCCCCCTGGGTTTGACATTTCACATTACATTTAATTTTCTGGTTGAGTTTTGAATTTCAGATTTAATGTGACCGCTGTTTTTTTCTCCAAGAAACGCATTCAAATATATTTAGGACAGTACCCCCATAAAGCTCCTCTTGATCCAGGCCGCCGTTAGGTTTTCTGTGACGTCGTTCGCCGTGCTCAGCAGCCAGGCCAGGTGGCCTCGCTGACACACCGTCACGGCTCTGCTCTGCCCACAGGGGATTTTGCTGTGCTGCTGAAGGCCGGCATGTCCGTGAAGCAGGCCATCGTCTACAACCTGCTCTCGGCTCTCATGGCCTACGTGGGTATGCTGATCGGCACGGCCGTTGGCCAGTACACCCATAATGTCACCAGCTGGATCTTTGCAATCACCGCTGGTATGTTCCTGTACGTGGCTCTGGTGGACATGGTGAGAAACACCGTCGATTCTACGATTTATTTATTATTTTTTTAAGGTGGGGAGACATAAGAAGGGCCATCATTCAAACAGAGGAGCCACCCTTATCACTAGCCAATGATTTGTTTTCAAATGTGAGTGACAGGGGCGGGGACACTCCAGGGGCCAGTCAGCTGAGGCCAGTGCCCCTGTGGCCCCGCCTCCCTGTGGCTTCACCTCTGATGGTCATGGTAAGAAGGTCCCTACAGCTCTGTGTCAGCTGCTTTTAACCTGTCCCTCTGTACGTCTGGTGGATGTGGTGAGAAGCAGCCAGACTGTATGGACCTTCAAGTTCTTGTCACGCTTTCCTTGTCTGGCCTCCTGAGTAAATTTGATTAATCAAAATAATACTTAAATCCATTGTAAATTTGCATTATGGAGTCATGAATCGCACAGGCTGATATAGTACTTCACTAAATTATGCCTTATCTTATTCCCATACATTCTGTGAACACTGACACTTTCCTTATTACAACTACAAAACAAGTTTTACGAGGCTCAAATTGTAAACAGCGAGTTGAAGCAAAGTATCCATAATCTAGGGGAGGGCGTGATCTTCTGGAACACCATGTTGTCAGCCCGGTGTTTGCGCACTGTGTCTCGGGTTCGATTCCACCAATGCTGCATGTTCAGGAACACCGTTATCCCTACCCTTGTGTCTGCAGCTCCCGGAGATGCTCCATGGCGACAGCGAGGACCACAAGCGCTGCCAGATGGGCCACTTCCTGCTGCAGAACCTGGGCATGTTGAGTGGCTTTGCAATCATGCTGCTCATCGCCATATTTGAGGATCGCATCGTGCTGGACTTCGGGCTTTAGATGTGAACTGATGAAACGTAGTCATTCCTGCTTCATCAAGTGGGGTGAGCTCAGCTTTCCATTCCCATAAGTCTGGGTACGTGCTCACAGCCCACCGTAACGTCCTCATGGTCCAGGTTAACCTCTCGGAAGATACCTCAGAAGAGGTCTTCATTTGAACCCATCTCTCCCAACGTCAACCAGCCTGAGGCAGTTTCTTGGACAATTAGAGACTAAAGAATGTCTGCCAGGAAATTCTCCTGTTGCGCACTTGAATGTAACAAAGAAGTGATCAGACATTGGTGTTTGTTTTCATTGTAACAGGAAAGCTGCCTTTTATTCCTAAAGCCTTCTCCCAATGCTCGAGGCACGTCCATTTCAGGCTCCATGAGCACAAACCCAGCGAGCCAGCTACAGCCGAAGTCTTACGTCTTTGTACTTGTGCTATGTGTGACCGTCGTGTACCTGTGCTGTGTCACGTCCCATGATTGTGAAGTCATTGTGCAACATCGAGTTTGCAGGACCACGATGCTGAGCAAGTCACTCGTGGGCTTAAACTTTTGGGGGGGGGGTAAATAGGTCCATTCATTGGTATCTGTTTTTCGCTGTGAAATTCGTTGTACCGTCAAGAAACATCGCAACTCCTGTGCATCCACCAGTTGGCTCAAGAAGGTTTGCAGATGTGCTCATCCTCATTGGAGCAGTGAAATACATATCAGTGTTAAAAGAGTGACCCATTAACAAAGTCCTGCATCCACGGGAGGTCTGATTTTGTCCATGTTTGTTTTGCCATTCGTGTTGAGATGATGAATTGGAACAGCCCTCCAGAGAAAGAGAGGAATGAAGAAATGACCTGGAAAAAAACATTTGTTTCTGCTTTGCTGCCTGATTGTTGTGCTCTGTAGTCTAATCACTGATCAACTTCAAAAGCATCTGCTTTGTCCAAATTAAGTCAAAGGAAGTCTTATTTTTCATCATCAGGTGTCTGGCACAAACGTGTTTAATTCGAGTCATTTATATGACGGTTTATGCAAAAATGTCTCTGCTCGTCATCTTATGTAACGATGTCGGAAACTTGATTTAGGCAGTTATGACAACTAAAAGGAGGTTATTTTTTCTACCTTTTTTGCTTCTTTTAACAGAAATTGTGCTTACACACACGTTCTTGGTGTTTAAAATGTCGCCCTTGATCTGTCGAAGGGCAGCAGAGCGGATTCACTGTGATGTAATGATGTTTGCCGTCGTACAGGTGGAGGACACGCTTGTGTCACGCTACACAGAAGTCATACGGCTCGCTTTGACTGTGTGGTGAGATCCACATCTGTGTCTTAACCAGGTCTCTCTTAACCCAGTCACCTAGGGACATTCAAGGCCTCATCCCCGTCAAGCTCTCGAGTCCTGCTGTGGATCATGCTTATAAACGGCCTCTGTGGATATCTGTGTCCTCCATGGAGCTGTACCACACATCACATGTGAGTCTTTCTGCAGTCTGTATTTGTAAATGCATCGCGACTTCTGCAGATCGGGAGACGACGAACCGTTCAGGATCTGATTTCACACTGAGTTTGTTCCTCACCGTACCCAACGGTCGGCTCACCGAGGATATGCAGTAAGCACAAAGTAAATGGGTAGAGAGGTGGACAGCACATCCATGCCACATTAAATACTCAGAGTATTTATTTCAGTGTGCAGGAACAGGTGTATTAACACTCAATGTCAGCACTGCCAGTAGCAAGGAGGCAGGAATTCGACTAACCAGAGAGTCCCAGAGCACTGCACACTGTGTGTGACGACATCATTTCCAAAACTTTGTTCTATATTATGGACAGATGATTGCACTGTTATGCTAATTTATACAGATGGTGTTTTGCATCCGCATCCCAAAAAATGCCATCCGCCACAAAAGATCTTCTTAATTCCAAATGGCGAAATTTTGTACTACTTTATTTTGCATAATTTTCATAAACCAGAAAATCTAAATGTATTCACTGACATCTTCGCTAGTCCTCTGTTGTATATTTCCCAAACAAGACCGAAAAATAAAGTTATACCAAAAAAATGTAGTGCTATTTGTGTTGTGTTTAATTAAAAAAAATCTCAGGTGTATAGTACAGGGAGGTTACGTTAAGTTCACAAATATAGCTTTTAATGTTACAGCCTCATCCTGGCATTTTCCAGTCGCTTATCCTTGGGAGCGTCACAGGCAGCATCGGGCATCAAGGAGTGTAGTCCATTGGAGAACGTGCATTATGGGTAATTTAGAGACACTAAGTAGCCTAACTGCATAGCAAACTCCACATAGAGCAGAGGCACTATTCCTACCCCTAGCCCTGAAGGTATGAGGTACCTGCCGCTCACTGAGCTCTAATGTAGGCTAACATATCATCAAGGGGGGGGGGGGGGGGTTTGCCGACAGGTGACTTTAAAGGCAGGGTTGGGTCTTCCGGGCTGCCTTGGAAACAGTTTTTCTTGTCATAGGAATTTGGGTTCAGTCAGTATAGGATCCTGGTCACCATGACACCAGCTTACTTGGTTGTGTTCACTGTCCCAAGCGAGGGACGGTCACTCAGGTCCTAAAATTAAAATGCTAATTGCAGTCGTTCATTTGCAACCAGCTCTCTATGGCCATGTTGGTCATGCAGGGTTAGTGCCATGTGGAAACGGGCAAAGTGTTCTGGGTCCACGGCTCTTTCTGCGGAGCGCCCAGCGGTCAATGAACCTTCTCAGACGTGGTATCGACCGGCCGATGAAAGGAAGCAAAGCGAGTTGGTGAGAAGATGCGGCTTCCTCAGAGTATTGTCACCTTTGTGACTCCCCAACGAAAGGTGCAGGACCAGGCAGGTGATGAAGAGCCTTTTTCAGGAAGCCCAAGTCCACACCGATACCAATCTGACACTCTCATAATTCCTTTGAAGGTTTGTCTCTTTTTGTCTAAAGGTTTTATATAATATTACAGGTACTATTAAATGATACAAAGAGCTCATAATGTATGTACGTATTGTAACAGGTGCTGTAGCTCGGTGCTTTCTAAAATTATTGTGTGGTAGCCAAGCCATTGAAGTTTTTGATAGTTTCCCATAACTAACTATTTTACTATATCCAGTCAACAGAAAATAGCAACCAAAATACTGAGTTGTTGCTGTACTACTCAAAGTGGCTTCTAATGTGTTGCTAAAGTAGTTTAGGTGGTTGATAGGGTGTCGCTATGGTTTTGCTTAGGTTGCTAGGACGTTGCTATACTACCGGATAGGTGTTTGCTGTGGTATCTATGGTGTACGCTAGGGTGTTGGTATCTTACTCAAGGTGGTTGCGATGGTGTTGCTAAGGTAGTTGAGGTGGTTGCTAGGGTGTTGCTATGGTAGCTTATGCAGTATGCTGGCCGTGTCATTGACAGTGACTAAGTGGTAATCTTCTGAAAAATGGATGGAAGTCAACGGGAGGAACAAGTGATGAAAAATGACAAAAGATGAGTGTGAGCCAGTTTGACTTTCAGAGCATGTTAGGAGGCATGGCCTGAGGCTATCAAGTTTGGTGGCTGTGGCATGTGAGTGAGATGAGTGAAAAATGAATGGAAGGCAATTGGAAGATGGAGGGATGAGAAAAATGGGGTGGGTGAAAGGTGAGTCTGGGTCAATTTCGTTTTGTCTGGATTTCGTATAACCTACCCTGAAGTAGCCTATGGAGTTTGGTGGCAATGATGTGCAGAGTGACCAAGTAGTAAAATAATGACACAATCTGCAGAACAGGTACATGTATCCAAAAGGTGTATATCAAGCATACCTGTTGGGTATAGGACAGATGATGGAAAGCTGGTTTGGGGCTGACATCTCAAAAGCTTGTAGGATCAGAGGACTGCCAAATACCAGGCTGAACAAAAATAAGAAGAAAATGATTAAAAGCAAGAGATAACAATAGTGTGTTTACGTCACAATCACACTAATTATTATTTATAATGAAGCATATATGTGAGAATGTTCTCCCCATGTTCCTGTGGGTTTCCTCCAGGTACTCTGGGTTCCTCCCACTGTCACTAAATTGTCCATAGTGTGTGATGTCTGACTATTTCATCTTCCTCATGCTCTCTGCTTCCTGGGATAGGCTCCAAGCTCCATGTGACTGCACTGAGGGAGTATGGGAGATGTGTGAACGGATGCCTCATGATTTCAGTACAGCATTCCCTTTATAAAGATAAAAGATGGTGAATTTCACTTATCCCTTCAGATGAATACACTTTCCATAGATACCAGCAGTCTTAATTTGCGTGAACTGAGCAAATATGGAGGACTCAGCATGACTGAGGTCTGAGAAAGCAGAGGGAGAAGGAGCCCCTACTGTCAAAGGATGGTTCATAAAATGGAAGTTCTCTAGGCCGAGGGGCAGTTGTTCAGTTTCGTACCAGTGGGTGTCACTGTTGGGTGGCCTCCGGCTGTAATGCGTTCTAAAACAACAGGGTGGAAGAGAAGTAAGAAACAGCAGACAGAGCAAGTCATGTTTGTACAGTGAGCCTCCAGTATTTTTCACGGCTGGAAGTCTCCTTCTGTAACCATAATGTCCATTTTGCAGAAGGTAAATCAATACCTACCTGGAGAGATAAAGATATCCAGCAATCAGATCAATTATAGTTTTATAAGACTATTTTTAATGGCAGTGGGTGGCCATGTGGTTAAGGGAATGTGTTTACGTGCGTAAAGATATTTTTCTGGTGACATTTGTTGTTTTCTGTATGTTTCAGTATTTACAGATAGAGAATAAGCTAAAAGATTATGACCACCCCCACGTGAAGCGAATAATGTTGACGATCTTATAAAAATGCTATGTGTGAAGGTCTGCGTTATATTAGACGAGTCAGCATGTTGAATGCAGAAGAAATGGGCAGGGATAAAGATGTTTTGGCCGGAAAACTGAGTCAGAGCAGCTCAAAAACTGCAAAGCTTGTTGGGTGCTCATGATCGGCCATAGTGAATACCTACTGACAGTGGGCTGAGGAGGGAAAACCGTGATCCATGGACAGTGGCTGACGATCAAGACTCTTTGAATTTAAAGATGACGACTGTCCTGTGTGGTACGAGCCAGCAGAAATGCAAATTGCAGCTTCCAGGATAGGCTCTGGAGCCCCATGACTCTGCATAGGAAAAGCAGGTATGGAAGATGTCCATGCATTTTCCATGGGTATGTCAGAGAAAACAGCAGCTCCACTCTGCATACCTTTAATCAGGCACAAGGAGCTGCCTGCCATCTGTCATTGAGTGCAAGCTTCACAGTGCTGCAGTCCTGCCTTTCTCATACCTGACGTAGTGTACGCAGTCTGCTCAGAGACGAGGGACTTCTACATGCAGCAGAACAGAGAGAGTTCTTATTGAATAACAGCACCAGCTTCCCATCACCTTGGTAATACTATCATGAGCACACAGACGTCTCACTTCCAAGGCTGGTTTATTGTTTAGCTGATTGGGAGAAAAATAAACCAGTTCAGATTTAGGGTGTGACCCTCAAACCCACCCAGACACAGCTGGCCCATAACCAGGAATAAACCCTACCAACGGGGACGGGGGGGGTCCCCCTCAGTAGCTTTTGCCTACTGGGGGTGTTCAAACAAATTTCAGGTGTTCAAACACCATAATTTTTCTGTATGTCTACATGCCTGAGATAGAATGTTCATTTTTCAAACTCCCATGAGCTCAACAACATAATCTCACCTTGAACTGACTGCCTTCTGGTCGAGTTCCTTAACCGCAGTGCCACCTGGTGCTTCTAATGCCAGTTCTGCCCGGACGCCAGCATGTGTGTGAGTGTTGAACACTAACTCTACTGTAAGCAGGCTGTGCCACTCACCTGCCACCAGCTCCACAGAGCTACTGTCAGCTAGTCATTATTTATTGAACGTCTCCGGGCCTCAAAGACAGTGTGCTCCTGGCGTCTGAGTAGCTGGAGTCGCTCGAGTGAGGAGAAGAGACGCACAGATGCACTGAAGAGACACTTGCCCCGTGGTACTGTGCCTCTAGGCTTCTCATCTTGCTGTGCCGCCTTCGTCCAGCTCCAGCAGTCTCTGCTACACCTGGAATTTAAAAAAAAAAAAAAACACTAATCACTTCTCTTCCATGTCCCAAAATTTGACTCAAAGACCAGTAATACCTCTGTAAATGACAGTATGGACTCTCTTTCAGTTAACTGAAGTGCACTTCTGTCAACCTCCTACAGGAAACAATGAGAATTATATGCAGTGTTTTATACCAGTGAGCACCCCTAATTTAAGTAAGTGTCTAGAACCAGTGTCAGTTTAACCCTTGTGTAGGGATATGGGGGAACCTGTTCCCCCAGCAATGTTTCCATAATTGTTTATATTTTAAACATCGTGTGTTCCACTTGAAGCTCTGGGACTTTTCCTCCTTGAAGAAGGGTTACCCGAACACCAACAGAAAGTTTGAGAATTTTATGTTTTTTCTGTTTTCTCATTGATTAACTGATTGATTGGTTGATTGATTGATTGACCACCGCCAAAAACTACACCTAAACACCCCTTGCACTGGTGCACAGGGTTTAGTCTCTTATCCAGGCACAATAGCTAAGTGGTTTAGAGCCTTGTACAAAAGAAAGTACAAGGTGCATCGATTGCTGTACTGTAGAGAAATGGTCTGTATCACCTTAAAATGAATGGCAGGTAAACTGTGCTTTTATTCACAAAGTGTCAGAGGAACCACTTTTAAAACACCAAGGTTACATTATATTGTTAAAAAATGAGCTGCTTATTGATTTAGGCTATTTTTAAGGAAGATCAGTGTGGTAACAGAGTGCTGTTGCCGGCCTGCATTAGTCACAGCTGAAAGCCCTAGATCTGGCCTTTCTTGCGTCTCCAACCTTAGAAACACTGCCAAAAAAATGAAAAAATGTGGAAGATTGTGCTTTTGTGGCCGGAAGTTTCTGCCTCATGTCAGCAGTTTGCAGACTAGCATATGCTATGAAATCTCCAGCAGCGGGTTCCACTGAGTACTGGTCCAAAGGCCCAAATCCCAAGGCAATCTTCCGAGAATGCACGAGAGCTGATACTCACACACAGCTCTGAAAATGTTGACGTGGGGAATTATGTGTAAAATGCCAGGCAAGTTACAGGTCTTTCTCATATTTTTATTTTGAGATGATTTAACTTGAAGATTTTATCTCCTTTGTTCTTCCCTCCTTTAATAAATGATGCATTCATGTGTTTCGTCTTGCTGAGCTGTTGTTCGAATACCACAAGGCACCCTGCCACGCTGCCATTTAATGTGCGGTTTGCCAAATTTGACACCATGCGTCTGCTGCATATCTAAATTTATATCTTTTTTCCTGCAAGTTGCTCAAAAATTTCACTTCTGTCATCAAGGCCGAAGAAAGACATCCAGTGACTTATCTTTGAGAGGTGAAGACATGTTTTCTTGTTAGCACAATTCAGTGACAAGTCAAAGTCAGGTTTAAGCTGACAAGGTGACAAATGCCACGGAGCATTGCCGTCGTTGGGGCTTGATGAGGGTGGAGGGAAGCTGAGGAGCCACAGCTGCGTAGCCAGCATGCTAAGCCTGCACATGCCTGGGGGGGGGGGGGGGGGGGGGGGGGGGGGGGGGGGGGGGGGGGGGGGGGGGGGG